>CM020063.1:78980900-79185900 GCA_009769605.1 Bucorvus abyssinicus
GGAGTAACAGGATATAGCAGCAGGCTAGAGAAAGACCTGCTGGGACATGTGCTGGATGCGTGAAGAGGCATCCTTTTAATACTTGCTATTGCTAATAACTTAGTCTAGGCAATTACTCCTTTTCTTTTGATGTCTACCATGGTGAATTCTCCAATGAGGTTGTTAATTTTGCCTTGTAAGCGCAGCTAGTAATTGACTTGAATAATTGGTAAAGACAATTATCGTTCTTGTTCCACTCCCCCACCTCCTCTGAGGTACCCATCTCTTCAGCTGTGGTGCAGCCTTAAAGCATGCTTGAGCGATCAGGAATATTCTGAAGGACAACATGAATTTTACGAAGCAGACTTGTTTCTGATGTCATAGAAATATTCTTGGTGACAAATCCACTGCGAAAACAGATGCCATTTCACTTCCTTGTGTCTCTTGTGCTCTGATGTGCTTCCGTCCCCTGCAGTGTGGCAAATCCTCTGTTAAGCCACATGTGACTGTTACTTAACCTGATGAAAGGGAGAATCGTGTGGCAGGGAGATGGCAATAAAACCACTGGAGATACGGGTTTAGGAGGCATCCCTTCTTAATGATTAAAAATTTGAGAGAAATGCAGCAAGCTCTGTGGTAAAACCTTAGCTGTCCACTTCCAGAGATGATGTCCCTTCCGAACAGTTCTCTAACTTTTCGGTAAGCCACATTTGCTGCTTCAGTACTTTAAAATACAGATAATTGTGATAAATTTTCTTCTTCCTCCTTGTTTGTTTCTTTTTGTGACAGCAAACTGTTCACTATTTTGATTTAACCATTTGATGTCTTGATGTTCTTGTTCATGGAGGAAAAAAGAAAGTGATGATTCTCAGTACTGATTTTAATTATGCATCAGAAGATCCCTCTTCACCCTAGTCATCAACCTGTGCTCTAATTTACCATTTTACATGGAGAGAAAGACTGTCTTTGCATGTGATGCTGCTTTTCTCTGTCCACAAGAGAATTTATTAGACCTAATTAGAGTTGATTCTCCACAGAAACATTTAGTCATGTGATGGTGCTTACTTGCTTACCCATAACTAACTCAATAAGATCTTTTTACTAGTGTTCGATTTTCTTTCCACCTTTAAAAAAATCCGTATAATATTACTGTGTTCTAGCCCTTTCTAATCTTGCCACTGGGTGTACCAGAATCATGTGATTTAGGCACTGTTAGAGGGTGACTCAGGGACAATGAACATTAATCAGATTCACAAATTTAGAGAAAGTCCTTTTTTAATATAGGTATAGAAGTAGATAAATAATCCTCACAATCAGTGGGTATTTTCATTAGCCTCTACATTTAGAGGCAGGCATAAGCATGATTCTGCTGCTGATACATCTCTAGTTATTACTAGGTTTGCAATTCAATTACCCAAAAAGCCTCAAGTACCATTGATTATTCATGGGATTCTTGGGTTGGGCTGGCTACAAAACTACTCATTAATCCCTTGAGTGCCCCTGGGCAGCCGGTATGCATCTAGCATAGCAAATCTGCCGCAGCTGTGTAATATAACGGGCTTTGGCTAGTACCGTGGCTGGAGTGAGGGCTGGACTCCAGGCAACGGTGGCTGGCACTCTCCAGCATAACAACGCTGTTCAAAACCAGATAGCTGAGGGCTTTCTGAGAACCAAGTTCCCAAGGGGGACCTGAATTAGCCAAAGAAAGGTAGCTTGTTAGGTAGTCACGCAACTCTGGATGCCTTATTAAGAAAAGGCAGGAAAACACCCTATTTTTCCTCCCTCTCTCTCATGGTTTGCATCTGGTGCACTGAAGCAATTGTTTGTTTGACCAAACCTACTAGTGTAAGAGAAGAGCTTGCTGGAGTTTGACACGGTGACAGGGTTTGAGCTGGTTGGTGCTTGTCCTTGTTTGGCCTTCCTGGAGTTCAATGCAACACCTGTTTCCTTGCAGATGGTCCATGAAGTCCTAGGAAGTACCAAGATCATGCATGGAGAGCAGGCCACACTATCTCTTATTAGCAAGAGATTTTGTTTCAGTTGTTGGAGCCATTGATTAACAGTGAGGATAAAACAAGAAGCATGAGTTTATTGTGCCACTGAAATATCTAGGCTGATACAGTCCATAATCTTCATATTCATAGTTCACTCAAGTTAATTTCACATATTTTATTGCCACAAGTAACTATGCATGTTGCTGTTTCTGAGTTGTTATAAAGTTAATTCAACAACAGTTTTAAGGTATTTCCCTTTCTAACCTATTTGTTTGTTGACTAGCACTCATATGCATACCAGTGGCAGACCACTACAAAATCTGTGATTGCAGTGAATTCACGTCCAAATCAGTCTAACCACAACAGTCAGTGAAAAGTCTGCACCTATAATTTACTGACTCCGAATACAACTACACAGCAGCTGGTTGATGTGAAAATAAAAATCTCTGTTCCTCTTCCACTTGCTACTCTCTCCTGGTTCTGTCTTCTTGGACTTGTGTCCAACAAAAAGAGTATGTTTTAACTTTTTTACATGCTTTACATGCATCTACACATATTGTATTTTCCTCTGTGAGAAATTGAGAGTTAGCTTTTGCAGTCTTCATTATGTAAATGGCAAAGCCCTTGCAGGACAGTGCAGTGCACATAGTCCAGATTTCTACAGAAAAATGCTGAAGACGTATTGATAGGTCGATAGGTCAATAGTGAAGTAGCTTGGTAGAAGCATCCAGAGAAGCTTGCACATCTCTAACTTCACAATATTTGACTCAAGTTAATGGTGCCATTGCCTTGCTTCTGAGTGTTTGCATTTACTTGAATCTCTCTCTCAGTTAAGACTGTCACAACAGCAAAGCAAATAAAGACACTGGTGGACACAGACTTTCTCACCGCACCTTTCTTTTTGCAGGTATGTTGTTGTGTGTGCATTATATTTGTGTGCATCCATGCACATTATTTTATTTCTGTACTGTATATATATATTTAAATATATAGTGGGGAGGAAGAGGGAAAAGAAGGGAGAAGCATATGAAGTTTTGGCATTGCAAAACTTTTCTAATCAATACCTTATTTTCAAATGTCAATGCTGCTATCTTTCTTGAGATGAGATGCTTAAACTGGTACTAAAATGTGCTTAATATGTTGATCACATGGTATCATTGTTGCAGCCAGTGACAAAGTGAACCTCTTAGCGAAATATCTTTGAGACCTGTATGTAGATCATTCCAAAGTTCACAGGATAAGGAACACTTTTTTTTCTAGTGGCTTTGCATCCTAAATGAAATATTCAATATTTTCTCCCTACTTCTCGTAGTCCTTGATGCACATGTTGCCAAAGTAGCTTGAGAACCTTTCCTAGTAAAGTTGAAGCCAGAACATAATCATTGTGAACACTGTGAGAAAGGCAACTCAACAAAGCAAACCTCTTGCTTTATTGCTCAGTTTATTCCTACACAGGTTCCCCTGAGCCTTTGGGAAAAGCAATTCCTAAACAAGGAAGACTGTAACATTGCACTCGGGAAAACACAATAATAGCATTTTGGCATCTATTCATCTAGTGGCTTGTCAAAAAACCAAAACCTGAATAGCATACATAGAGAAAAAGTATGGTAATTTCAATGTAAAGGAAGGGGTAGGTGGAACTAAAGAAATACATTGGGTGTGGCAAATAATAAATAAAGTTTATTTCTGATCAGGCTGCAAGGGTTCATTTCAAATTCATCAGCATTCTTTTTACGAGATGATGCTTGGGAAATGCCTTACAATCAACCTTGAAAACACTTAAGTGCTATAATAAATGGTTGGACTTGATGATCTTAAAGGTCTTTTTCAACCTAGATGTTTTATGATTCTATGATAAAGCAGTGTTGATGGAGGAAAAAAAAAAAAACAAACCACTACAAAACAAATGAGGCATGGCTTTGCCCAATTTGGATGGAAATCTTCTGAGAACTAAGCAGTCTTTTATGATTTAGCCCATTGCTTGCATACAATAGACCTACTTAGGCCTGTACCTAAGTGCCATGTCCAAGCAGAGCCAAGATGTTGAGTAGTTGAAAGAATGGAGATGTAGGACAGCACTTCCTGGGTACCTGTGAACTTTAGGTGATACTTGTGCAATCAAAGCAACATTTCTGTCTTCAGGAAGACTAAAATCCAGACATTGAAACAAAGAGAGAAATACATATTCACAGCAAAAACCAATCCAAATAACTAGATGTTCATGAGACTATGATAAATACAGTTAGTATATTTCCAGCGACGATTTGATTTCTGAAAGTCTAATAATGCTTACATTAACTGGGATAAAGATTTATCAATTATGTAAATACCACTGGAAGAACCACTAGGTCTAGTCCGTAAGTAGTTATGCTAGTGATATTAATTTCTGATTTATGGTTATCCACTAATACATTAAGACTTTGCAGAGACTTTATGAAGAACTTCAGTAGGTATTGGAAAGTTGTGAAATGTCAGGTGGGTGCTGCTGAGACTGAAAACAGGCAGTGTCTTGTAAATGCCTTTGTCTGGTAGGAAATCTCCAAAATCCAAAGAGGAAATAACTCCTCACAATACAATACAGAAGGAATTTATAATGTATGATCTACTATAAGGCAAATTGGAGTATATTTACATATACAAGAGGCTTTGTTTTGTCATGCTTAATGTAGAGGACCTCCTGAGTTCCTGTATCATACAGTTATGGATTCAACAGTGTGCATATATCTGGCTAAGCCCCAAAGTTCTGATATGAGCAAACGTACAGTGCAAACGTGTTAAAGATCTCTAAAAATTAACTGCAGATTTTACATCATATCACAAGAGACATAATAGTTTGCAAAGGTAAGATTGGCGTTCTCAGCGCCATCAGGACCTGATTATTGTGGCAGGAGATTATTCTGAGGAAATGGCTAAATTAGCACTGTCAGATGCTACGCATACCTTCTGATATCGTTTGTGGAGACCTTTCTCACACAAAAAGTAAACCACTACTGCATTGAATTAAAGAGTAATTTATGCTGGAGACATCAGTGAATGAGTAGTAGGTTGTAGCCCTCATAAAGTACTGTGGCTTGACGTCAAGGTATGTGAATGTACAAACTGTTATGATAGCTTGTTGGTTCATTTAAATTCAAATAGCAGAGGCAGCTAAAGTTATTGTACGGGTTTGACTGGTGTGGTACTAAAGCTAAGGTCATCCCTGACAGTGTAGGGACAGACGCTCAGACTGCCGAGGACTAGAGCTCTAAGAAAGTACTGCTGTGATAATCCATGAAATTTATTGCCTGAAACTGTTCTGGAATGTACTGAGATTGTGTACGGAGGTTACGTGGGACAAATAGATTTCATCCATAGCATAGCGCACCTGCTAACAATATCTCTTCAAGGGGAAAAATGGTTTATATGCTGTACCAGAGCCTGAACCTAGGGACCAAACTGTAATAAAACTGAGTTCAAGGTGATTTTTATCCTGATACCTGAAAGTCCATCTCCTTGAGAGGGGCTGAGAGTCACAATGCACTCCTGTTCCCATCCATGCCACTGACCAGGGACGGTGCTGTCTGTCCCCGGGGGCTCAGCCGGCCCACGTACTGTCATATGGGGCCACCTGCTGCATTTCCAAGCCAGTTCGTTTTGACACAGGATTCAGTGGAGCAGAGAAGATTAACTTTCTGAAAATGAAAAGGACAGATAGAGGAAGAGGAACTGCTTATCAAATATGCACATTTCAGATGGAACTTCTCACTCAGTAGAAAGATGTTAGATTGCTGTTAGCTCTCCGGAGCGCTCCTGACAATGTGTTATCAGGTCATGTTTGCATGACAGTGGCAGCCCATGCAGGAAACATTAAGTCATATGACTTCTAAGATGGAATCAATCAAGTGAACAGTACAGATCTTGAAAACTAATTTCAGCTTCATAAGGTCTGGTTATCTGTGCAGCAGACATGAGGTTTGTCAGCCCCATTTCAGTACGACCAGGTTCAGCGCTGCATTGAGAATTTTAATGAACCAATACTGCAATATGTATGAAAGATGACACTGAGATGAATTCGTGAAAAGCCAAGTCCCCATGAAATATGAACAATTACTGAAGGCTTCACCCCCCACTTAGCTCACATAAAATGCCCATTTAAAAGGCCTTTGTCAATCATTTACAAGTTTGTGTAAGGTTTTTCCTTTTTTTCCTTAAACAATATTAGAACCACAAATGAGGGGCTGACACTAACAGTTCAGAGTTTTTATGACACTGAGGTAAGAATACCATGGTAAACACCGGGAATTAATTTTCCAGGGACTTTTCTTACTGTCACACAATTACTAGCCCATAGCCACTCACGGTCTTCAGAAAACATGAACAGACCTCCAGGAGCTGACCATACCTGCTGTGAGTAGTGATACAATTTTGGTCACTAACGTAGGGTTACTGGCTGAGAAGTAACTGGAAACAGACATTCTATAGCATTTGCTTTCAGCGAAGTTGTGCTGTTATTTTTGCTCTAATCAGACAATGTAAGCTGAGAAAAAAGCTGAGTAAAAAACTCAGGGATCAAATCACATGACTGTTAACACTTCAGTTGATTTCGTGCACTTGTTATGTCCCATTCTGGCTCGGCTGGACTCAGCTAGGCGGTCTTTTGAATTCTCTGTGCGGTAAGAAGGAGTGGCGCCAACACTCAGGGTCCGTTAGCATAAAGAAACTTCTACTCATAGAGATTTTAACATGTGGTTGTAAAACTATATATAATTTTGAGATAGTGGCTTGACAAGAGAGAATATATTATTAAATGGGAAATGAGAAAAAGGAAAGAAAATCAGAGAAAGATAGAGAGATAGATTAGCCCACCTGGATCATCAAGGTGAGGGTAATTGGTCCTGCACCACTTGGTCAGATTACCATCTAAGGGAGAATGAAAAAGAGACAGAGAAGGAGAGAGAGAGGGAAAGTGTTTCCCACTCAGCGGGAGACAAAGATAGAAATCATTGGTCCTGCATTGGACTCTGCCAGTGAGGATGGGTCCAGGTGTCTGACACAGCTAGTGGGGGTGTTCCGGTGAAGAGAGAGAGAAAAAAGTCCCAGAGGCACGTGCTAGCCCCTCTTTATAGTCTTCAGTTCCTGCCTTTCTGGACACTTGTCTCTCTGGGACTGGCTGGTTACCCTAGTTGCTAGGGGTCAGGAGCCGTCTATCGCCCCAGCTCCAATTTTAGGAGTGGTTGAGTTATTGTTCTATCAGGGACAGTCTCCAGAGATGCTGTTGCCAGCTAACTAAAGGCTCAGCCCTTAGAGCACGCTATTAGAAAACACACATTTTCTGGATAAAATTGCTTAGCACTACCTTTTTTGAAGACTGTTATCCCAAAGAAGGTTGAGAAAAAGTCTCAGTCCATGCAATGGTCTCTGGAGATAACACCAGAGTAAATCTAGATGTACTCTTCCAGGTTTTGAGAAGGCTGTAATGGGTAGGGTTTGAGTTCTTCAATGAGCACTTAACATGATTTTATTTAGTGACATAATCTTTCTGATCATTCCAATAATTCAATTGTCATTTCATATGGGTGCATATTCTTGAGCTAATTTTCACACAGAATGCTGTAATGTCTTTTTTTTGCTGTGGCACTCACTAAGTAGAACATGGTATTATATGTCTCACAGATACTAAGCTTCATTTCAGTGCCCCTCCTATCGTGTGACAGATATCCTTCCCATGAAAGAAGCATCAACTTTCTATGGTTGTGATTGACAGGTGATCTATTTCTCCTCTCTTCGTCTTTCCTGTATGAGTGTCAACACATATAAGCTCTTTCAGTTTCTTATGCTCTGTTTCACTAAAATGAGGACCTACCAAAACTACAAGGGGGAAAACATATGAGGGCTGCTCTGAAAGCAATGCCTCCTGTTTTATCATGTTTGCCCACAACATCAGAGGTGGATGTTGGTGATCTGGCAGTAGAGGTTGAACCTTCCCACCAATACCCCGTTAAATGTATGTCGCAGTTTGAAATTAGAAGGCTGTGATCTCCGAAAGGGTTTTTTTCTAATGCGACTTTCTGTAGCTTCAGGGAACATGTAAACCCAGCCGAGGGCTACACAAAAGAGTTTTAAGTGGTTCATTAAGGCAAAGAAAAGCACAGGTGAAACACAGGTTTTAAATTAAAGGAGTGGAACAGAATTGGTTTAATGCTTAACACAATTAAAACCTGAAATCAATCAAGTAAAGTCAAACAGGACTGACTGAAAGAGAGATGAGAGATATTAATAAATACACAAATAGCTATATACAGATACATTCCCTCCCCCCGCATTGAATCCACATCGCCACTTAAACAAAGACCCTTGCCACACGGCCGAGTGATGGGGCAGGGGTGGGGTGGGGGGGTGTAGTCGGGAAGAGAGTTGCTGCATCTTTAACCTCCGAGGTTCCAGTCCAGAAATGAACTGTCCAGGAAAACTTTCACTAAAGAGTCTTTCCTTCTCACCCCTCATAGAAGATGTCATCATATCTTCATTCCCATTTTTCCTGTGCGCAAGGGGGTTCCGCATCCCTCCGTAGGAGATGATATCTGTATCTGGTTCAGGCGGGATGAATTCCATCACCGGCTTACAGGGGATGGTCCTTCCTCTCGTCCCTTGGCAGTGAATCTTTCAATGTGGGGCGGGGATGCCTCACGTGCCCCTTTCCACCCCCTCGAGGAAACAGGAAATTATTTGCGAAAGAGTCTTTTACTGCGGCGTGGTGGAAGTGGCATTCTTCCTCTCTTTGACAGAAATCTCTCTCCGGGTCCTGTGCTGTAAATCAAATGAGCACCGGGCAGTGTTGAAAAACTCCACTTTTATATGCTTATTTGCTGAGGCATTTGACTGATATGCCTCTACTCCCAATAAGAAACTGAGAGGGCTGTGGTGTTCTCTTCCCAAAAGTTGTGAGAAAATTTTTTGCACAAAATGAAGGGAAGGAACCAGGGATCTCAGCCCCGCCGGTGTCATCTTAACCCATTACAATTTTGTTGCCATGCGACAGACGGCAGCAGAGGGGCACTCTGACAACGTGCCGTCTGACACGGCAGTGCGTGTGGAGCCAAGGGGTGTCACTGAACTCCTCCATGCGGAAAGAATTGCACCCCTGACATTGATCGACCCTGCTGAACGTTTACGGAGACCAACCAGTGGGTGTCGGCACGGTGAGGTGGTGGGTGGCGCGTGTCAGCCGTGGTGACAGGGACGGTGGGTCCCCTCCGCTGGTGCAGATTTTTAAATGAGGGTGGCACGCGGGCTCTTGTTCATCGCTGGAGAAAATGCACAGCCAGGGGTGGGGACTGTGGGAAAACAGCGTTTTGTAGCTGAGAATTTGCTCTGTCCAATAGTGTTACTGTGCTCTTGGGGTCTGTTGTAATTTCCATGGAAATACATGATAAACAGGAGACATTATTTTGGAGCAACCTACGTAGTTTAAAAGACTCAGGAGGTTTGAATATATAGAGAGGAACAGACATTTTAAAATACCCCTGTGTACTCTTCAATACCTCTTTATGAAATACTGGGTTTTGTTTTGAACTCAGTTTTTCCTTATGCACCTCTAAGTTTGAATACACAATCTTACTCAATTACAGCTATCAAATTGTACACAAACACTGAAGAATTCCACTATTCAAGGGCAGAAGACACGCTCCTTCATGTTGTAGGCATTCTGTTTTACCAGCGTAGCTAACTTATTGATTTTTTATGATTGAAGAAATATTGCCTATTCAATATTGTTTGGACAATCCTTCTACACTGCAAAAGTGTGTTTGAAACCCTGAATCAAGCACAACACTTCTTATATATGATTGAAAACGAAAATAATTTTGGTATGTGCATACCCTTCTTTTCAGTGCCGTAGTGGAGACTTCTTAAATATACTTTTTGCCTCGTTCACATGTATCATTTACATGCTTAAAAGCTTTCCTCTGATCAAAAGTTTAAACAGCTATATGTGATTTTGAGTCCAAGAAGGCAGTATGGCTTTCACTTTGAAATACTGTTTTTAAATTCCTGTCTTTATTCTCTAAATGTGAGTTTCTGCAATAAAAATGAAAACAGAGGCTGTATACTAATGATAAACTGGGTCTTGGTAAATGATATATGATGATAAATGATCTTGAGAGGTGAAGTCAGTTTTAAAAAATTCCCTTCCACCTATGTTTTCCTCTGTGTTAGGCTAACAGTTATTGGGATCACAGTGAACAATGGCTAATATAATGGATCCACATTAGAAAAAACCTCAAAACAGCAAACCAACGCCCCTTCTTTTGCAAAAAAACCAAGCAAACAGAAACCAACCCAACAAAACAACAAAGAAGGAACAGTATTAGCCTGTGGGAGGACAGGAACACTTTTCGGTATCTTGGAACTACAGCTCAAGTCCTGCTAGTTAGTGGCATTGTAATTCAGGTATTAAGTCAGAGTGACAGATTTATTCGGTTGATTGCAAGAAGTCTGCATCCCAGTTGTGTTTGCACCTTGCATTTAAGATTCGTGTTTGTCATTATGGTGCTCCTGGCAGAAAAAATGCAATCGACATTTTTTTTTTTCCCCCCCCCCTTTAATCACATGAATTATAACACAAGGCTTATTGAGGATTTTCATCCATCAAGTGCTTTGAATCAACATGACCTTACTGGATCTCTAAGGAAGGATTACATAAACCACATTATTAACTTTTTCTTAAAGTGCCAAATACATATTTTTATTTTAATAACAGCCATCAATAGGAAGCATAAATATTACTGCCCTTTTTATTAGAATTTACCCCCTTTACTTCCTTTAAAAGCCTCTTATGTACTGTTACAACATAAAACCTGGGAATTACCTCCAGTGCCATAATTATCCTAAAAGAACATACTTTGTAAGTAGGAAAAAGGAAAGATATTTTTTTAATTAATTTTTTTCTTTTAAAAACACTGTGAAATAATTTGTTGCTGACATTCTGAGTGACATTAGGGAATACAACTTGTTGCAGGAATTCTTTGCTCCTGTTCTGCCAATTATTATTTCCTGCCATCTTTACCCACTTTACTCCTCTGTTTTTTTAACCTGATATGGGTTCAGGTAACCTTATTTCCTATAAAATGGAAGAGACGATTTTAATTTCTTTGTTTCTTCTTAAGAAATTAAAACTCTATGGACCATATAGACCATCACTGATGATGTCTATATGAGTCACATGAGTTACATGAATCATAGAAATGTTTGGCTTAAAAGGGACCTTTAAAAGATCATCTGGTCCAATCCCACCACTATGAGAAGGGACATTTTTCACCAGATCAGGATGCTTAAAACCCCATCCAACCTGACTCTGAATACTTCCAATGTTGAGGTTTACACTTCTCTGGGTAACCTGTTCCAATGTATCGCCACCCTTTTACCTGTACCCCATCTAAATCTACTGCTGCCCTTTATCCTGTCACCACAGACCCTGGTATAAAGTCTGGCATTTACTTTCTTATGGCCCGCTTAATATATTGAAAAGCTGCAATAAGGTCTCCCCGCAGCTTTCTCTTGCCTAGGCTGAACAACCCCAACTCTATCAGCCTTTCTTCATAGGAGAGGTGTTCCAGCCCTCTGATCATATTCGTGGCCATTCTCTGGACCCACTCCAATAGGTCCATGTCTTTCATGTATTTGGGTCCCCAGAAGTGGATGCAGTACTCCAGGTGGGGTCTCTCTCGAGTATAGAGGCAGAATCACCTCCCTTGACCTGCTGGCCACATTTCTTTTGATGTAGCTCAGGATATAATTTGCTTTCTGGGCTGCGAACACACATTGCTGGCTCACAACCAAGATTTTATCTACCAGAGTCCCCAAGTGCTTCTCTGCAAGGCTGCTCTTTACCGTCCCTCATTCTGTATAGATAATGGGGATGGCCCTGACCCTGGTGCAGGACCTTGCACTTGGCCTTGATGAACTTCATGAGGTTACATGTGCCCACTCCTCAAGCCTTTCAAAGTCCGTCTGCATGGCATCCCTTCCCTTAGGCAATTCAACTGCAGCACTCATCTTGGTGTCATCTGCAAACTTACTGAGAGTGCATTCAATCCCACTAGCTATGTCATTGATGAAAACATTAAATAGTATTGGTCCCAGTATGGACCCTTGAGGGACACTGCTAATTTTCCACTTGGGTATTGAGCCATCTATTACAACTCTTTGGACATGGCTGTCCAGCAGTTCCTTATCCATCTAACACCCATCCCATCAAACCCTTATCTCTGAAGTTTAGAAGTAAGAATGTTGTGTGTGGGGACCATGAATAAAATCGGGCCATGAATAAATTTGGCACTCTACATTTCAGTTAATGAAGGATTTATTATAGCATCCCCATTGCAAGCTCCTGGTCATCTGTTCTACTTAATTGATTTTGCGGTATTGAGACTCAGTCAGTTAGACACCCCTATTCTTGTAATTGCAGACAGTTAACAAATAACATGTACAGATAATCATTCAACATGAAATTTGGTGAAATAAATGAAGAGAAACTCTTCACCTCTTCCTTCTTTAGGACAAAAAACTTGCAATCTTATGTATGATCTCCACACAGAGTTAAGTTCTAAAGTAATTTTTCTCTTTTTGGAAAGTGTAGTTGTGTGTGGTTGCCTACGTCCTTTAAGAGGAAACTCATGGACGCAAGTCTGCCAACCCCACCTGGAAAACTGTAGTATGGAATTAAGTTGGAAGCATTTGGATAACTAAGGATATCGTGTATTGACTTTCAAGAGTTGAATTTTTAGTTTCTTTTCTAGCAGTTAAGATATGGTGGAGCCCCCTTGTGTTGGTTGAAGCATGTGGCATTTCAGAACCCGGCGTAGTTTGCATCTACATGCAACTTTTCACTTTCCCAGATGACTGTCTATTATCATTGGCCAATACTAGATGTATGTCTTCTTGTATTCTTGAGCTCTCAATAAAGGCAAGACAGCTTCCCTAACACTTATAGTAGAGGGAACAAAAGTCTCATGTTATACTTCGTTTCCTTATTTTTTTTTGAAACAGAATTATTTTTTTAACCTTTTTCTAAGCTTAATAACTTCCAAAATTTTGATTCCATTGAGGAAAAAATAATATGTTGTTAACTCTCAGGAAACTACAAACTACAGCATAAGACATTTTTTTCCAAAATAAACTATTGTCTTTTTCTCATTAGCTGTTCTTGGTTTCTGCCACAAAATATTCTTGCTAGTCTAACTGTCTGCCAATCTGACTGGTTTTTGTGTGCATACAGGGCCAAATTAATCGCTGGTTTAACTTCATAATCTTCAAAGGAGTTCCAGCAAGCATGGATTTGATGCATAATGTCTTCTCTTTCCAAGGCACTGCATTCATTTACTCAAAAGAAAAAGCGCTAATAAAAGAATAAAAGATGTATTTCCTATTATGTCACTTCCAACAATAGAGAATATAATGATTTTCAAGTACAAAATAAAAGTGCACTTTTCATTCCGTATCAACTTAGTGTTTATAACAGTGTTTTTATGACAAGAGGTCTAGTTAGGAGGAAATAAGTTGCCTTACTTTGAGGTAATAACAGAATGACTGTAAAGAGACATTACTGGAAAAGAGCACAAGTTACACAGCATTTTCTGCTAATTTCAGCACTTGGTAGTAGTTAAACTTAACTTAATAACTGAATATAAAATTGAAATTCTGGTGAGATTGGTTGGATTCACTAAAGTTGCTTAAAATAACCTGTAAGAAAGCCCCGTCTGTTGCATTGCCGTGTGAGGACTTGGATACCCCAAAGATAGGGAACAGATGCACAGAAAGCTGAAGGAGAAGGACAGAAGACAATGGGAAAGTTCCCTGGAAGGAAACTACTGCAGTTAGGGGATGTTGGAAACAACAGATTTTTATGGTCTGAGCTGGATGATCTGTGAAACAATTTGGCAAGCCTTGGAGGAAAAAAAAAAATGTTCTGAGCTAGTTGAGCTGAGGTGAATTATTTTCTTTACCAAAGGAAAAAAAAGTTGTTAAGAAGGCAGGTAAGAATGAATGGGAAGTGTGTGAAGCTAATAGGAGCTTGGATGCAGGCTGGGAGGGAGAATATGCACCTCTTAAAAATCTGAAAGTGTCTCCTCTCCAAACAGTCAAGTATATCTCCGTGATATGTTCTGGACCCAGTTATCTATCAGGAATGGCATGTGGAAGAGCGTTGTGACTACAGGCAGTGTAACTATGAACTGTGTTTCTGACTTCTGAATTGATTCAAGGGAATGGATTCTTCAGCCTTAAAACAGAACTGTCACTTCTCCTTGTGGTCTAATATAAATTATCTGGCAAATATTGTCCCATTCACTCTTTAACATTGAACTGACTTATCTCATTAGAAGCAAGCTTGGGGGTGTCACGTTGTTTCTAACAGAAGAAACCTGCTGGGTGGAGAGGATCAGAGTAAAGCAAAATTGCACTTTAAGTGAGACAAAATAGTATAGCTCTGTTACTTTAATGGGGAAAGAGAATAGTTAAATAATCCCTTTGATGTCTTTCACTCCCTCTAACTTCTTTGCAGATTTTTTGCCAGAAGAAAACAGTTTGTCGCTGGAAAAAAGTTGCCAAGAAGGCATCTGCTAAATCAAAGTGGCTGAGCTAGGTCCTGCCCTAGGGACACAGTCTGCACCGCACTGCCTCACCCCAGGGGAACGGCAATGCAGAAATGGCAGCCCAGTGACCCACTGCTCCCTCCTCTCCCTAGTAACAGAGCTGTGTGAGGAGGAGCCGAAGAAGCAATATTCTGCTCTCTGCTGTTTTGTGGGTGTCTCCTGTCCTTTTCTTCTTAGGAAAGAGGAAACAGAAGCCTCGAGTTGCCCCCCAGCATAATCACATTTTACGAATTTACAGAGAACTGCACACAGGCTCCTTCTTGCTGTTTAAAGCATACATCATACTCTCCGCTTTCAGTATCAAAAGGAGAGAAACTTTAATTTACAGGGGAGTGCAAAAGGTCAAATACCTTTTATGTTATATGCAGTCCCTTTCTTCTGTTTTGGAGGGGAAAGTGACATTTTGTCGGCACGCTTGCTTTATTTTCCATACTTCTAACACTTTTATTTTTCCCTCCTGCCCATCATCTTTCAGCAGTAGCTCTATGACTTTATACATTTGGTGGTGCTTTGCTAACTTCATCCGTATATTCCTTTACACCTTGCAAGACTGTAAATGTAATCCAATGCCAGGCTGTCAGAGGAAGCTATGGATGTGGAATACTGCAAATCAGAGGTGTGGTAAGAGAGATGAGTGTGTGCAGCAGATAACTGTACTTGATTAGCTATATTTAAATAGTGTTGGACGAATTTACCAGGTGAAAATAAAAATTGTCGGTTCAGTTTAATTTCATGGTGAATCAAACAAGGAAATTAGATTCTGCTACTCTGTTAGTTTGACATCTACAGCAAGTGACAATTAGAGATGATGAGAGAACTTATATTTGTTCCAAAACTCTTGATTTCTTCTTTTCTGATGGCTGTGTAACTTTTATTTACCCTTGCTCTGAAGAAACACCTAAGATAATATTACTTGGTTGACAACTTCTGGATTTCAGGAATTCATTATTTTATTGTTACTTTTGATAGAGTATTGTAGTTAGATGTAGAGATGTAGAGATAACCTGGCAAATTCTGAAGTTTGCGTTTCATTGAAATCACTTCTTGGGATCAGCCACAGGTTCTGTGTATGGAATAAAGTGGTAACAGAAAAGTCGTGCTAACAGCTAAAAAAAGGAAAGATTGCAGTTTAATGAAGTAAGGGTGAAGTCATTGTGGAAGAAATTCCTTTTTTCTTTATCTGGTCATTCAGTTCAGTCCTGATTTTCTTCATTACCCTTGGAAGAAAGGATTAAATAACAAATAAAAACACAAACACATTCTTTCAAAGCATTCCCAAAGTCTAAATTTAAATTAAGTGAACTTCGCACTTAAATTAGGGTTCAAACAGCATGAAAAATCAAGCAGAACTGAAGCATGAAATGATTGTATATGAAATTGTATTCACTTCCCAAGCCTATGCAGTGGAGTTTGTATCTAGGAAGCATTAGCTTTATAAGCAAAGCAGAAATAGCATGAGGAAATTATTTCTCACCTTCTTTTTCCACTTCAGATAGAAATGCATTGTTTTATGACAACTGTGAGGGAGTCGTCAAACAAATAGAAAGATGGAGAAAAAAAAGATCATTATGACACATTCTAAAGGAAAAACACATTTTATATCCTGCAGTAGCTTGCCTTACATTGTAATATGCTGCAAAAAAAAGTATGTATTCTTGCTGCAGTTTCCCATCTGTTAAATGAAGAAAATATTTCTTTTATTTCATCCTGTGCCTTGTCTACATCTACTTTAAGATCTTGAGGGCAGGACTAGAATGCCTCCACATACCACTACCTGGGAATCAAACAGTAGCAGTCTAATTAGTCCGGGAGCTTTGTTTTGCCCCACACTGTCCTCTGATTTTCAGAAGCTAGTCTCAAACTGCCGGTTTTCCTTCGTAGTTAGTTTTAACTTGCTGTATACAAATTGCTCAAATACCTCTGTGGCCTTGCCACGCTTTATAGTTCTTTCATACCTCATTTGTTTGTGAAGAGAAGGAGACATGCATGAGTTCTTCCGTACGGGCTATCTACTATTTTCACCCTCATTCTCAAATGCAAACTCTTTAATATGAAGCCTCACAACGGTTCTTAAAATGGCAGTTATCTGTCACGTCCTGTGTAACGGATGCCTGAGAGGGAACTCTCCAGGATAAGCATCCCTGGATAAGGGGTTTATTTTCTTAAGGATTTTCTTTAAAAATGGCTAAAAAGTGGAACTCGAAGATACAGCACTGCAGAAAAATAATCTTCATTTAACTACACTATAATATTTTGTATAACTATAAAACCTCCTAGAAGGTTCAGCGAAATGCAGACTGGCCTCTATTTCACGTCCACTAAGGCACTATTTTTAGCCCACCTGTCTGATGTTACCAATTTTTCACAGCTCTTCACTGGGTGTTAACCTAGTGCTTATGTTAGCAAAGTAAATTATATACTGTTTGTTTGTTTGTTTGTTTTTAAAACTTTTATCTACACAGTTCCAACAATTTCTCAGAAATTCGGAGCTCAGAATGCAAAGAGAACAATACTCCCTAATGGGTTAAGATGGTGCTGGCGGGGCTGAGATCCCTGGGTCCTCCCTTTCTTTCCCCACTAAGCGCGTGAAAAACTTTCTCGTGACTTTAGGGAAGAGAACGCCACAGCCCTCTTGGCTTCTTACTGGGAGTCGAGGCATATCAATCAAATGCCTCAGCAAATAAGCGTATAAAAGTGGAGTTTTTCAACACTGCCCGGTGCTCATTTGACTTACAGCACAGGACCCAGAGGAGATTTCTGTCAAAGAGAGGAAGAACGCCGCTTCCACCACGCCACAGTAAAAGACTCTTTTGCAGATAAATTTCCTGTTTCCTCGAGGGGGTGGAAAGGGGGACGCCAGACATCCCTGCCCCCACATCAAGAGGTCCACCACTGAGGGACAGGAGAAGGACCATCCCCCGTAAGCTGGTGAGGAAGTCGTCCTGCTAGGGTTGATGCAGAGCTGGATTGTTGCCCAAAGGATGCGCCACTAAAACCCCTGCCCAAGGGAAAAGTGGGAACGGAGATACGATGACGTCTTCTACAAGGGGTGAGAGGGAAAGACTCTTTAGTGAAAGTTTGCCTGGACAGTTTGTTTCTGGACTGGAACCTGGAGGTTAAGAACACGGTGACTTTCCTCAACTCCCCCTAGCCACCCCCACCCCCACCACTCCCTGGGTCTCCCAGCCACACGTCATGGGTCTTTGTTTAAGTGGGGTGTGGATTCAACATGGTGGGAGGGAATGTATCTGCATATACCTATTTGCGTATTTATTAATATCTCTTCTCTCTCTCTTTCAGTCAGTTCTGTTTTAACTTTAAATGATTGATTTCAGGTTTTAATTGCGTTAAGCATTAAACCAATTCTGTTCCACCCCTTTAATTTAAAACCTGTGTTTCACTTGCTTTCTTTGCCTTAATGAACCACTTAAAACTCTTTTGTGTAGCCCTCGGCTGGGTTTACATGTTCCCTGAAGCTACAGAAAGTCGCATTAGAAAAAAACCCTTTCGGAGATCACAGCCTTCTAATTTCAAAATGCAACATATTCAAAGAAACTTTGGAAAAAGTGGCATGTCATCTAAAAAGACTTGCTTCAGTGGCTTTTAGTCTGCCTTGAATTAACCCTCCATATGGTTTGCCAGGAAAAAACAAGTGCAAAGAGGAAGTTTTAGGAAAAGTTTGAGGCATATCTTGACAGGGAGGCGGTGAGTCCATCAGTTTGGTTTCGGAGGAGTTCATGTTTGCAGGCACTGTTGCGGAGATGTTCCTGAATTGATAATCTGTTTGCAAAAATGTGGCCTGCTGTTGAGACTACCCTGGTTCATAATATCTTTAAAAATTAAACCAAACCAAGATGCTACAGTAAAAATTCAGCTAAAACCACTAAATTTGTTCTGACATATTTTCTGAAGACTTTTCTTGGAAAAACACATAATTTTAACAATAACCTCCCAGTTTGGCATAACTGGTCCTGCAAACAAGACACAGTTCTTCTGAAAGTAATAGAGTTCATGAAAATATGAAAAATATATCATTATATCAAAACCAAGCATTTATGTGGCTCTAATCTTTACCCAGAAACCTGATTTTTTTTTTTTTTTTTTTTAATAGCAAGCTTTTAAAATCACACACAAACTTTTGAAATCCTCAAAGCTTTGTGGATTCTGACTGATGCCAAGGCTCAAAGCAGAAATAATAAATTCCATAAGAAAAGGGTTTTTTTTTTTTCTTTGTAATTAAGATCCAAGTAAAACCAGAAAGCAGAGAAAACCCCACAGATACATGTTATTCTGAGTCTTTCTGCCTAATTTACAAACCAAGAAGTTTGGATAACTTCAGATTTTTCTTTTTGGAGCCAACTTGAACCTCATTTGTCCATCATTATTATAAAAACCACCTCCCACAGTGTGTTCGCTTTTAGTCCAAATTCATGATATTTATGTCCTGGAACTTCTGGGGAGCTAGAACTGCATGAAACCATACTGTTTCACGTGCACATAATGTTCATTTTAATATGTGCAGCTGCACTGAAATGTCATTTGAAACTATACTTTCAAACAAATACCACATTTCAAAATGAATTTTGGTGTTTTGGTGCAGGCCAAAAATGTGATTTTGAAGCTAATGCCCCAGTTGCTATTACATAATCTAGATTTCTTTCAGGGGAAAGATAGATCAATAACTGAGTTCCATGTGCTCACCAAATGTTCTCCAGCCCTTAATGGAGATGCAAAGCCCAAGCTACTACATCTTCCGTAGACAGCTTTGAACTGCGTGCATAGTTGTTTGTAGTAACTGAGATACATTTTGTACACCGTATGAAAAAAATTAAAAAACCCTACTCCAATAGATAAATGCTTGAGGCAGGCTTGGAGTCCATGTCCATCCCTGCATATCAGATATAAGACTGTAAGTAGCTGCTGTTAAATCTTTGATCTAAGAACTCTTACAGTTTAGTTTTAATAAAACTAAACACAAAGGCAACTTTCAAAACTTCTTCAGATATTGTGCCATGAAGAAAGTTCAGCAAATTTTCTTTTACATGTAATGAAAGTTTTGCAGTGGAGCTAGGTATGAATGCTAGGCTTGATAATTTGTCCAGGATTAGGTAGCATGAAAATAATACACCAGGGTGGCTCTAGCTCTATTTTGTATGATGTGTTGGGTTAAAACTTTGCACTGGTGGGTGTAAACCTGCTTTATACACAGTTCATTAGGCAGTTAAATCCAGAGAGCTTTATCAGTTAAATTAAAAAAAAAAAAAAAATTAATGGAACTTGACATGAAAGAACGTGTTAACCAATTTTACTAAAATTTCTTGAAAAGGGAAAATAAAATGGAAAATTTTCGTTATCACTAATTCCAGTATGAATATAAGATAGAGTCATATAGGTAAACGCATACGTACATACGTATGTATATAACCACATTCTGACACGTTATAGGATATTACCAACCAAAACTGAAGAGCAACAAAGCCTTAGTAGAATATGAGTTGTGGATGCTCTACAACTTTTTTAACAAGAGTAAAAACAAATGCAAGAGCAAGGTTAGTGTTACAAAGCATTCTAGAAATGAAAACAGGAACATGAAAAGCAACTGGAATGAGGAGCCATGTGACACATAGCCCTGAGGAAAGGCAGAGGTAGGCAGCTGGGACTTAGGGGGAGAGGGTGTTTCAATCAATATTCTTGAAATTGTAAATAGACATTTATCTTGTTACTGCTGTTTTAGGGAAATATAAGTATTTATATTGTTACTCTGCCAGTTTTATTTTCTAATGACAACTATTTATCAGAAAATTTAGCTCAGCTTAAAACAGATCTAAAAATAGATTTCCTCACTAACATTTAAAACTGGCTGATATATTTGAACTTTGACAGTAAGCAAACAATAGCACGCTTTCCTCATAGAAATAAGCGTATGTATTCAAGAAGGATTTCTTTTTTTATTTGAATAAGCATACATGCAAGAGGTGAGCTAAATCAGGTCACATCTTTTAGAAACACTTTTTATTCCTTTTAAGCTAAATGCAGGAATAAATGTGTTCAGTATCTGTTAAACTCTTGAGCTCGTACAACTGATTTAACTGAGTGGCAGAAGTACAGTGCTAGCTATATCTTAATAATCTAAAAATATTATTGCATCTTAGCACACCAAATACCTCATGACCCTGAAATCTAGAGAAAGCTGCAAACACTCATTCTAAGGCACTTCTTGTATTCAAAATTCAATTGCTTCAATTAAAAAATCCCACACCATCTTCGACACTTTAAAAATAAAGTACAATAATGATAAACAACTTGACAGAAGAGTACATTAGAGTGAACATATTTTCAGAACTCTAGAATCTCTACTTTCCTACATCTTTTTTTTTAATGAAGGTGTTAATTTATATTCAGGAATACTAGCTGAATCATATAAACAAGGTGACTGTTTAGAAGTGGGCTATCTTTTGGGAACTGTAATAAAGAACCTGCTGACTTAGTTCATAAAAACTAGCAAGCTCCCTTCTCCCCCCTAAATCTGACTCCATTAGTGGAGCTCACTTCCATTAAACATGATGTCCGAATTATGCACAAATATACCTCATTATAGATCTGCATTTACGATTAACATTAAAGGGGCTGAGTTAAATGCTTCTGAGACAGAATAATTTCCGTACACATTACCTTATTCTTCAGAGATATGTTCAAAGTATTAATTTTAAAAATAAAGACTGTAAAGATGTAAAACTTAATCTAGCCTGATATTGATTTAAAAATGCAATTATTATCTGATTTCTGAAGTATTATTTTTTAAAGGTAAGTATGTTTTTGAAGAAGTTAAAGAGAAAAGGATTCGGCCCTTTTTTTATTCTTAAAGATGAATATCTGCTTTAATCAGGTTTTACAGTGAGTGCTTCTGTGTTTATCTCAGACTACAACTGTCACCACTCTATTTAGGCATAATTTGAAATAGCATTGTAATGCATCTCCTAATACATAAAACAATCTTCCAAAATATTAATTATCAATTTCAAAACTATCTATCTTAGCTGTAACATAATGCTGCGGTTCATTACCTGCATATAAACTCTCTTCAGAGTGCTAATGGCTACATGCAGATATTCCAAATGACTTCATAAACACAGGAGCACAGACTGTTAAGCAGTGATTAATTTCTGCAAGAACACGTGAGGTCTCATAATTCTTCAATGGTGCCAAAGTGATGTATAGTGTGAGCACATACATTGTCCGGCTCAGCAAAATGCCTGTGGGACTATCAGGGATGTATCTCTTTGGTGAGCTCTGTAGGGACTTAAATCACCTTGAAAAACAAGATATGGACAAGACGCTTGCATGTGCAAGTGCTTTGTTTGAAAGAGATTAGTTACTTTATCTTAAAGGTATAGTAGTTCTTATAATACATGGAGGACGTACAGAAAGATTGCGCCTTTTCACAAAAGCCCTAAACACCATCAAAGTATGGTGTTTTCTTGCTTTTTTCAGTTCATAGTTTACATTGCCTTATCTGTTTTCCACGATACTCAGTGTGTCATAAAATAGATTCTTTCTCAACAGTCATGCTGGCAGCCAGTTTCATCAAGAGCAATATGTGAGATTACTTTAGAAAGAATAACATGTTTCTATAGCAATCAAAATTACTCAGTGATGTGGTCCAAGTTTTAAGTGAGTTCCTATGATGTGATGTCGACTGGAACACATTGCCTACAATGAAAGCTAATTGCTACAAGCTAGATAATAGACAGATATATTCTTTTTTGGGACAGTGGCAAATTTGAGTCATTATAGACCATGTCCCTTACTCAACAGAAGCAATATTTTTTATGTCTTGTCAAGTTCTACTGAAGTCAATGAAATTCTCATCAGCATAACACTCCGACATAGATAAAAATAGTAGTGTTTGGGTCTAGATAATGGTCTTCATTGTGCTTTCCTTCCTCACATATCCCTAGTGATTTACTAATCAATAGTTATGCAAAGTGTTACTGTAAAATCAGCAGAATCACTTGACAAACAAGTCGCACTTCAGTGAAGGAAGGCTTGGGATTGATTCCTCCCCGTTTATGGTAATATATTCAGGGGAATTCAGTTGTTCCGCTGAGCACCACTCAGTTCTGGTACCCTGTACGTCAAGTTCAACTTACTACCAAAGCCAGGAACGAGAAACATCCGTTACAGATGATTGTAACCTGTTACATGAAAGCCATAGATAGGGATAAGCCTCTGGAACATGCTGCTATGCCATCAAGTGCACAGCTCCTCTTCAGGCTCAGCATAGGACATTTTCTACTTCCTTTCAGTCCTAACATGCTTTGCTGTTTGTAACCTAGGTAAGTTCTGACCATAGTGGTCACAGGTGTGTTTATCAGTAGCATGGGCGAACATAGCTGGGTGGAGGTCTCTGGTTTCAATTGCACTTCACACTTAAAACAGTCAAACTGAATTTATAGCCCAAAGGATTTACAGGCTATGTTGCTTTACTTCTATACACAGGAACTTTTGTTTTGGTACTTAAGGTTTTTTTAAAAAGGTTTTGTCTGCTATGATACTGTTTCTTTGATTGAAAAAACTGTACTTTTTTCACGTCTGTGAATTTTAACCCTCAACTGCATTTGTAGAATTTTAAAAAAAGTGTGGTTGGATTGGGCAAGATCAAGCCTTTGTTGTTTGTTTAAAGGTTATATCAGTTGCCATGAGGTTTTTAAAAAAATTTATTCAAGACTTTTAAGCTTTTGTAGAAGTTAAGGGTATAACACCTATGTAAGTAATAGTAGAGTACTAATACCAAATGATAAAAAGCTTTTTTCTCATGAAAGCTTTCATCAGCGATTTCATTGGATACATAGGAGGAGGTTATACAGCCTTTCGCATTTAGTCATACAGGATTGATCAATGGAGATCAAAAATGGGAAGGAAGCAGCTGCTGTCCAATTAACTTGTTGTGAATGTTTACAAAACAATACCTGCATTAGTAAGATTGGTCTTCACAGAGGAAAAAGAGTTCAGGAGAGAGGTAAAATGTCGGGGTTTGTATGTAAGTTTGCAAATAACGTTCAACTTGCTAGTAACATTGCATCTTGGCTGAGCCAGAGCTTATGATATCATACTCCATTGAACACTGAAAATTTGGGGAAGTTAAGCCTCGCCTGAGCCTATGGCATGTAGGTAAGTTGAGAGAGTCTGTTTTCAATATAGGCAGGGCTGGTGTAGTGAATGGGTGACTGTTTTAGAAAGAATAGCGGTGGTTGTTTTCAATCAGAAAAGAAGTGCTTTTGCTTATAAACCTTCATGCCTGATTCAGCCGTCAACATAATTGCTTTTACATAGCTGAACTTCATACGTTGTTGAGATGGTTCATTGATTCATCTCACAAATTAATTTCAAACAGATCCATCCAGACATCCAGGGGTAACGAGCGGGTTGAAAGAAGAGACTATTGCTGGAGAAGGAAGAGAGCCCTTCAGACATTGGGGGCCTTCCTCTGTCAACATCTCAGTTAAAGTGTTACTCCAGATCAGGGTGACTCTCATGACTGCTCAGTTCCAGAGATTATTGTTCAATTTAGACTGGATCTTTAGTTTTAGCTGCTATGGGGTGTCATACGTAAAGAAGCAGATATATATAGGTGTCACCAGGTGTACTGGAAACAGACCCTCAGTTACCAGGAGTGAGACTGTGTTCCTAAATGGCAGCACTCTCCAAGACTATTTCTTACTCAGTTCACCATTGTCAGCTCCATATAGCATAGGCACAAAGTTACTGGTTCAAATGAACCTTCCTTCCCTCCTTCTAAGAAGAAACAGAAGGAATTTTCTATAGTCACTTCTGTATTTTCTTATTCATGGCAATTGACCAGATGTGGAATGTGTGTGCCGTCTGTGGCTGTGGGAAAAGCATTCTCCTTTTCAGATAAATGATTAATTTTCTGGTCTAAATTTGATAGACTGACATTTATTTAACTAATTGATTTAGCTAATCCTGTTAGTCACAGAGACTTTTGAGAAACACAGAATTATTTTCTTCCAGTTGATCTGCAAGAGGTACACAACGTCAGCTTCTATCATTTTTGCTTTTACCTTCCCTGAATGACGAGCTGACATTCGGAAAGCCTGAGAAATACAGCTTCAGTTGTTTTGTGAGTCATAATCACAGCACAAAGTTATTTATTGATTTATGCATTTAATTAAAACTAATTTCAGATCCTGATCCCAGGAAGTCCACAGAGCTTTTAACTCTCATATCTCAAGGAAAGGAGGAAAAGCTGGGGGGAAACACAGAATCTACTAAGTACATAAAACTAAGAAAGAGGTAAAAGGTTAAGGGAATTTTTGATACTACTATCTTATTTAAAATAATGCAGCGTGTAGCTACTGCAAACTTCAGATACAGTCCTGGCTACGTTGGAGACAATGGGAATGTTGCCCTTAAATTTCAATGACGTATCAATATTACATTACCAACCTCCTGATAAACATTACCGACCTGTCCAGCAGCCCTTGTTTTATCTGTGTGGTCAACAACCAACACTCATCTTCCTGTACTTTGTACCAGACGTACTTTCCTGAATAAATTCCTCAGAGTGTTGTATTATGGAAGTCCTTGCCTGTGGCTGATAGTTGTTGATAGTCTTTTCTCACTGCCACAGTGCTAGAGACCATAGAAATAGTTCCATTCTTCTGAAAGGTGAAGGCTTGGGCCTTGTTTCAACATAAGTTAACATTTGTTATTCCTTTTTCTTTTTATATGTCTTTTTTTTCTTCTTTTTTTCCTTTTTTTTTTTTTTTTTTGTCAACAGTAACCTTGGAATTTTGTTTTACAAAAATCTTAAAGATTGAGGATGTACTACCCAAAACCTAAATCCAAGCCCTCCCACTTTTTTCAAGTCATATGCTGTTCTTTTAAGAATGTCATAGTACAGCAGTAAAACAGCAAAGGGAAAAAACAGTTAGTATTGCGTAATGTTGAGTAGTAAAATTGCACAGTACTACTCATATGAAAATTTCACATTAGCATTAGTCTTCCAGTACATAGTATTTTCATGAATATTATGCTTTTTAAAGTCTGTTTCATAAGGCATCCTATGACACTTTTTGTTAATCATCTATTAATAACAAACTCTGCATTTGCCTAGGATTAAGCTTTAATGAGTGAAATTAAAAATTAAATCTGCCTTTTCTGTACAACACTTGGACATCCCGGCGTTTGTCACAGTATGAGAAATCTAAAATAGTAGCAAAAAAGGTAATGATAGCAATAAGAATGAATATGTAGAGAATGGAGAGTGTTCTGTCATGTGTTCTGCATACATGCTGGCATAAAATGCAAGAGCACAGGTATCATGATTATCACTAGCAATTCAGTAGTGCTTCATAGATTTTCTTAGATTTTTCAGACTTCACTTGCAATCCCTTATCTGAAACTGTGCTGTCAGTGATTGGTGCTGTAGCTTGTTGCCCAGAAAGGTCAGGAAAACATTGAGCAAATGTTTTCATCAGTTAGTGGGCCCACTGAAAGTAATTTGGAATGCAGAACAGGGCTTTTTATTCCTCCGCATTTAGTGTTACCAACCAGTTATGATTTGCCCAATATATTCTTGAATATTTTATATTATTGCACCAAAAAGCCCCCCTCATAAACAAGGGCAGATTGCAGATGTAAGATGTTAAAATTGACAAAATGCCCAGTTTAAGGTTGATTGTACCAACTGAACCGTTTTTTTCATTGTGATATATACTTAATTTGATCATTTCTTAAATATTTTTCTCTTTGACAAGACCTGTTCCTAGAACTTATCACCCATCAGAATAAATCAAGAGTATGTAGGTCATGAAGAGTATGTGTAATATTGAGAAATTTGGTAGATGTTTAGTGCAAGGGACAAAGAACTATGAGAAGAGTAGTAAAGGATGTGACTTAACTGCCTTTTACATTGATTTATATCTTTGCCTTTGCAAGAGGGTGCCTGTGTGGTGGTTTGCAAGCTCTGAATTTCATGGCTGATGACTACTTATTATGTATGTAATATAATGGTAATATATCATATAATTAAATACTCTCAGATTATACTTGCAGGATGCTAAATTAAAGCAGCATGTGCAACATTGCCTGGCACTCCTAGTGGTTTTTTAATACACTAACCTGGATAAAATCCACGGCACAGTTAAAGGTGCTTAGAGAGCAAATTTAAGATGAGGAAGGAAAGCAAAGAGGTGGGTGACCTTCTGTGGAATTTTTCCCGGGTGGAAGAGAGGAGAGCTGTTGAGAGCTGCTGAACTCAAAGGCTGGAATGCAGCTAGAGGAAGTACTAGAGGATGGATGGAGGTGGACACCAAGAAAAGCTAATTGCTCGTCTCTGCCTGTTATGTCTAAGGGACAAACCATGAGAGGAAAACACATTGGTAAAAAGTTGTTGGGTAGTAGTGTGGTTCTCAGCAGTCATGGACACCTTTCTCCCTAAGCAGAGCTTCATTAAATCCTTTCCTGCTGCATGTGTCCTTCACTCGAAGCAGTCCCCCACATAATTGTCCTGCCAGATAAATTTCTAGCCCATGAGAAGGCCCCTCTGTAGTTTCAAAAAAACTCTATTTGAATCTAACTAGTAACTTCAGAATAGGATAGGCTTATACCACAGACACTACAGTTGGAAGTCACCAATGTCCACAGAATGAATTAAATTAAGCATGTTAGTCACATCTTTCTCTGAATTATATCTGCTATCAATTTTAATTGCCAGTAAGAACTGGAAAAAATGTGGGAGGCTTTCTTGTCTCCTCAATAACAGATTCCAAATTAATGTTTACAAATGGTAATAATTAGTAGGTGTTTAAAAGGTTTAAAAAAATCACTATGCCTTCCTTCTTCCAGTTGATCAAAATGTCGCCTAATATCACCCAAAAAGCAGAACTGTGACATAAGTTCTTATACTCTGTAAATAAAAAGTGGGAATGAGAAAATAGTGAGAATATATGATGGAAGATATAGCTGGTGAACAACAGAATTTGAAAGATTTTTCTGTATAATCTTAAACAATTCTTGATAATGGAAAAACTTGAGTTAGAAAAATCTAAGTCTCTTTGCAGAAAAAATCCTAAACAAAGCTAGAGTCCCTAAGTTTATCAAATGAATGATACGCTGGGAATATCTTGTTCTGTTGCATTCCAAATTAAAAAAGAAAGCTAGCCATTCTTGCATGGATGAAGTGAGATCTTAATGAGTAGCAATGGATATATACCTACCCTGCAGAGGAATCTATCGGAAAAATGTGTGTGTGCAACAATGGTTTGTGCTGATTTGATTTATAAGTACTCAAGCAACTGGATGAGACCATATATTCATATATTTGCTCCCTTAATTTCAGACTTCATGTTGGTTTGGCATGTTCTGTTTTAGTTTGGGTTTTTTTTTTTTTTGATAAAGGGTTTTGCTTGGTTGGTTGATTGCTTTTTTTTTCCCCCCTTTTTGCAGTCTGTAGGAAACTCTGGTAAATTAAATGTGTCTCTTCTTTTAACCCAAAGAACGGTTTTGTGTTAAATTCACTAATAATCAGCACTGGTTAAACAATCTTTTTATTTTCTTATTCTGTTGAATGCATCTCATTTCTTCCTTCACTTTTGCTTAGTAATTAGTTTCTATGTTTTGCAAATGAGACAACTCAAATAATAGCCTGAACACAAAAGGTGTAATAATTAATTACAGCATGGATCACCAGCAAATTCTACTTTAATACCCTCTGTATGTACAATAAAGAGGAATCGAAATATTTTTTCTGTGTCAACATTCTCTCTCCTTTTACTTCATTAAATCAAGATGATATAAGTCCCAGGAGACAGGAGTGCAAATTTTAAAGCTGTATTGATTTAACCTTCCCTTTGTAAATATTTCATAGTTCTATAATGTGCAAATGCAGTCATGCAGAGAACAAAGGATTACACTTTTCTGTTAGTACACAGAAGGGCCATGTGACAGTATTTATTATGCCATTTAAACAATATTACATAGGAAAACGCATGAGGATATTTTGTCATTGTTGTAAATGTCAAGGAGGATTGATACAGCACCACTTTTCAAGTGAAATTTTCATTAAGAAAGGCTATTTCAAACGGTGACTTTCTTGAAAGAACGCGAAGCCATTTTTTAATTATAGTTTCAATACCTTTTTCGAGCTTCTCCCTCTCTCTATAATTTGATATAGATTTGCCTGATAAAGGGTACTTCTCTCAGTGCTTCAGTTTTCTGTTTATTTGAGACAATTTTCAGGTCTGAAATTTCAACATCCTATTAATTTTCATGACAGATGAGAGAAGGAAGGTTTTGGGGTGGATTGACCAGTCTATAATGGCTGATACATGTTCTTTTGGCGATAAAAAAGAATCCTGGAAGGTGTATATATTGAGGCCTTGAAGAACCCCACAATATTTGTATGGAGATTGTAACTTTTCTCAAAGCCCTTTTGTAAAAGCATCACCCAAAAGTAAAATAATGATCTGAGAATGTCATTCTAATAGGAACTTTTTCTTGATTAGTGCATGCTATATTTACAAACAGTGACATCTATATTAATCTTATAATTACTGACTTCTTTTTTTTCTGAGTCAGAAGTGCTACTGCTGCTTGCAGTTGGAATCTGATGTTGACAATTTCAGTGCCGGCAGTGGTAGAGTTTAAATCAAAAAGGAGACCTGTTATTAGCATGCAAAAGATTCTGGTGGGAAATTTATATTTTACAATCTTTTTCTGGGCTGATTAAAAGTGTAAATTTTATGTAGAAATTTGCAATATCATTCATGTTTCCAGTTCTGCAGATTCTAAAAGATCATATATAAAATCAAGATAATCTACACCTAGTCATACCCATGCTGACGTTAAAATGTCAGGTCGTTATTTTTTGTCAAAGTGCTCTTCTCGAAAATAATTTTATTGGAGTGGTACCAGTTGCTGTGAACTGAACCTTGGTCTTTTTTCCTGCTGCTAGTATTTTATCATCTCTGATATTTTGGAAGAATTGGTGCAGTATTTGTCTACATGAAGTATCATTATGACCCAGTAGCATGAGCATTACTGAGGATATTCATTTTAGGAACATTATGTTACTTAGTCTGCTCCACTACCATCTGTACTATGTCACCCAGTCTTAATAAGCACACTATTTGCTTCAATGACAGGTGAAGTCTTTTACTGTATCAAGACAACTCTATTTTTTAAATTATATTTCAAATATATCAAATACTTATAACTTCAAGCCTGACTAAGGTTTTCCTGGAAGTCACATTTCCAGAAAAATGAAAAAGAAACAATCTGTCATTTACTTACAAATTTTTTTTTTTTCCCTTCCCCTTGCCTGTATATTACCACAAGCTGTCAGTCTACAGAAAACACATGCAATTTACGCTCTGAGCGGAGACTTACAGCTACGCTTCTAAGCTACCTTTGGTTTTACATATACATACGTATATATGAAAGGCAAGCTCTACTTGAAGTGTGACAAATGCACATCACCTTCACCATCTGTCAAAAAAGAGTCTTATAATATTATAATAAAATGGAGTCAGCAAAATGAGCGGTGCAAAAGAGCCTGTCTGCTATCCTATGAGTCCACACGAGCTTTATTATTGGAGTCCATGGGATTAATTTTTGACGTAATACGTAAAAGTCTAAAATGTGCCAAGGTTTATTTCTTAAACACTCACTTTTGTGTGGATAGTTTGCATGTTACCTCAGTTTTAGAGAAACTGAAGAAAAGGTAAGGAAGGCCTTAAGTAGTAATTATTGTATTTCATGTATATTAGGACTCCACACTCTGAATTTTATCATGTATCATAAATTTGTCCTGGGTCTCCCCAAAGATCTCCTGCCCTCTTTTCATATCGGGAATAGAAGAAAGACCAAAAAGACTCATGTATTACTCACATTTTTAGCTCTACCACTTCGTATCCCAGCACTGCAGGTAGGAGCAAATTGTGATCACCACCCCAGTCAGATGTCAAACAAGTCAGATACAATACCATCATCAAAAGTGAATAAAGCTTTTGCTTTGTTAAGAAAACTCAGCAAATCATAACACTAATTTTTTCCTTCTTTTCTAAAAATCTTTTAGAAATCGAAGTGTCAATACAACTTTCCTCTGCAATCTCAGTCCTGGACCCAATTCTCTGTTGTAGGAACAAGTCCTGCACCTAAAGAAACATTCATCTCTCAGTTCGCAGGGTGGAGTTGTACATGGTAGCAGACAGTTGTGTGTGCAGATACTAATTTTGCTGAGTTGAAACCTTTTAACTAATGTATTAAGGATTTGGGGTTTTTTAATCAATCAGAAAAAAAATGGATTTTGAAAACAATAGGTTCGAGCGTTGATAATTCGGTAGCTACTACTTATCCTAGATTCTCTCCTGATTCCATACATTCTTACTCCTCTTTGCTGCTGTTTTATGGCTCCTTTCAACATGTATGGTTGTGTTCACCCTGTTGCTCGTGATATTTGTTCATCTTCCTTCTTCCACTTCATTACAGAAATCCTGCGGGTTTTTTTCATTATAAAGTATTTCCTCAACAAATCTCAACCCTTCAGTTTTGCATCATTTCCTGCATATTAAGATCTTTGCTGTTCGAAAAGTTACCTTTTAAGCTAATTTTTACTCAAAGCATTTTCTACTTTCTCATTGGAGCTGTGAAAGACTGAGTGCTGTGGAAGATCGTCCTTTCTAGCTCCTGACTGGAATTAAGGGAGCCCTGCAAGGTGGCTGTAGCTAAATTCCAAGGTCCTGCTTATAAATTTACAAAACAAATGTGACCTTTTGAAGGTGTGACGTACAGCATGTGTGTCGGCAACGGGCATCCAGCGTGTGCATCCAGCAACTAGGCTCCATAGGGACATTCAGCGTTATTGATCTCCTGCTACACCAGGTATTTCTTACTTTAATTCTCACTTGCAACAACCTAACAGCAAGCCTCCGGGAAAAGTGGAAAGGTAAATCTTGACTGTTTTATCCAAGGTCATCCTGAGTAAAGGCAGCTTGCTGGAGTTCAAATTTATTTTTTGTAATAAATCTAGGTAAACAAAGCTGTGGAGCCTTTTATCCCCCTGAAAATAAGGCTAAACTAACCATCTAATTGCATTTGCAAGCTTCTAATAAAGGAGTCGAAGATATCTTTTCTTATATTTCTTCAGCATGCAATTAACAAGCAACATTTGAAAACGGAAAAAATTTAAAATGGTAATTCAAAACAAACTTGTTGCAAAGGAAAAAATTTGGAATATTTTTCTAATGATAAGCATATTGTGAATATAACTATTGGTAGAATGTAGGTGTGAAAACATACAAACCAAACAACCATGCATATTGTTGCATTTCAGTGCTATGGATTATTGGATTTTGGGGAACTGAGCAAGTGGAGGAACTTTTAATCTTAATATTGATCATTTATTTATTTAAAGAATAGAAATATAAAAGGACTGAAATGTAAAGAAGTATCAAGATATAGGAATTATGAGTGGTCCCAGTAAGTATCTAAAATAGAACAGATCTTCCAAAAATTCTGAAGGAAAGGACTAAGGCAAAATAAACATAAGTCATGAGCAAAATCTGAGTACTGGGTTCCTTGGCTGTAATAAAGAGTGCAGTTAAAAAAACCCAACCAAACAAAAAAACAGTTGCTTTTAATCTGTAAATTGTGGAATTAAAATATCATAGTTAAGTGCAAGTGTGGAAAGTGTGCATGCCCATGTTCAGTCCTTACATAATGGTGTAGTTTTCATTAATGTTTGATAGGAATCAAACCTAAACTTTAATAATAATAATTTTCCATTATAATTAGGTTACAAATTTGGTTCATGGGTATTAAGCGTCCAGTGGAATTTTCACAAAGCACATTTCCATTCCTTTTGGCTTGAGTTTCAACATTTATGAAACCAAATGAAATAAATACCTGCATATTATTTACTAGTGGGGAACACAATAAAGTCTGGTTTATAATCAAGCAACAAAATGCACAACACTCTAATTTTAATTACAGAGAGAAGTAAACAAGACCTTGGCAACATCTGTATGTAACTTCAGCTGGACTGGGAGTTGTGAACCAACATGTTGTGAATGTGTTGTGACCTCACAGATTAAATAAACTGACAAAAACAATAGGGTCTCCACAGCATTGCTTATTGAGCTAATGAGTTTTTTGGGGGGCACAGGGAACTGTCTGTGTAGGGAATAATGAAAGATCAGAAATGTTGGCTGGGAAAAATGGATCTCAAGATGAAGTTTTAAATTAAATGAAAAAGACCCTTTTGAGCAAAATTATCTCCAGGAGACAGTAAAGCTTGGTGGGACAGTGGAATCATATATAGTCCTGTTTCAGTACTTGACTTTCTCTTCCAACATCCTCTCTGTGGTCATGCCCCCCTGGATTTTCAGGCATTTCTGCTCTTTCATGGAAGTTTCATGAAAATGAGGAGGCAGGCCACCCATTCCTCTTGTTTCTCCAAGACCTGCTTGCCTCTTAGCTATGCTCAAGGAGGAGAAAAGAATTGAACAAGGAAAACAAGGTCCAAAAGAACTCAGGGAGTAAAGGTTCTATGTATTAAGCTGGGTTATAAGCCATTTCTGGAGAAGCTGAGAGAGACTGAAAAAAAGCTAGCAAAATTGGACAGTCCTGAGATATGTCTATGTTCAGGTTAAATTACCTTGGAATTAATGTTCTTCTACATTTGCAGAAATATTCTTCTATTTTTATAGAGCTCTTTTAATGTGATATTTTTGTACTTCATATAGCAATTTAAAATAACATGCTGCATATTTTTTTTTAATAGGAAGACTCCCTATGGTGGTTACCTTAAAAAAAAAAAAAAAAAGATGATTACACAACATCACCCATGTTGCTTCAGGCAGAGGAGTGAAAACCATTAAGACCTCTCATACTTTATTTACTTCAAAGGGATTCTTTGAAGGGTTTGAGTAACCCTTTGAAATGACTGATACGTCAAAATAAACTAAAACATTGAATTATTTATTGCATAGGATGTAAATTGATATAGCTGAAGAACAGAATACAAGCAATGGAGGATTGGGTAGTAAATATAAAAATGAAGAATATTTTGGATTCAGCTTTTTTACCACTGCTAAAATCCTCTGCTATCCTAGGCAAGTCACTTATAGTCCCTGAATTTTCTAGAACTTCAGGAAGAAGAATATGTTCTTTTAGAGACATAATTTTGATGTTGTGACAGTGTCACTGGAAATAATTATGTACATTTGTATTAAAACGTACAATTAGAAAGTGTTCACTTCTGAATAAACAGTAGATTAAATAGTTGAAACAGCACAACTGAAGACAGAGTTTTGTCTTATTCCTGGCAATGAGGGGTGTAATGTAGTAAGCACTGTGCTGCTTCTCCCCATGATTCCACTCAGTAATTTGATTCAAATTAATGCTGAAAATTCTTGTACTGATCAGTTCCAGAGAGGAAGTGTTAACGTGTGACAGATACGATGCCCACATTATTTTTACTGCAACCCAGATCTGTCAGAAGGAATTGTTTTCAAACTACTTTTTTCCAGATATAACATGTCTTTGTAGTAATTTTGTGGATAAATACAGCTAAACGTGCAAGAAAGAGAAAGATTTTTCTCATTTCCACAATTATAGTATTCAATTTTAATGAGAACTTCAGAGTTAATCTTTGTGTACCTTGTTGTCTGATTTTGCTCTGCTAAGCTTTTTAATCTTTTTAAAATGTCCTGAAGCAAAATACCAGTAATCTTAAAGTATGGGAGACAGATAACACGCCAGTCAAACTCTTCTCTTTAATGCCCCCTACTAGAGGCAAAGCAGAATGCCTGTTTTTCATCACAAAACTGACCCCTGCTCCCAAATGCTATCACCGTCACCACAATGATGAACATTTTCTTTGTATCTACATTGATGACTAAAACAAAGAAAAGGCGAACTGAGGAAGGTGAGTTTTTTGGATGGAGATGCTCTTTTAGTTAAACCATCAGGACAGGAAGGTATTACCACTCATGTAACAAAGAATTCAAATTTATTTTCAGGAACTTGGAGCTGGATCATTCAGGGTCCTACTTTAACAGGGTAAAGCATTTGATACAGTTGGTTGTCTTGGTTGATTGGTCTGTGGTGCTAGGAGAAAGTCTAAAAACACATTCCAGACAAGGTTTCAAAAACGAGGCAGTAGCTCTGTAGCAGTCTCTGTTTTAAATAAGGAATTGTTACAAGAGTAATGCACCAAGGTAATATGTCCCCAGTTACTGGCTTATTGAATGAGCAGACTGAACTAGCGCGAGATAGTTAATTTGGTTTGTTTTTTCTCAGTCTAGCTAGTCTTGTCCTTCCTTGTATGTCTGACAGCCATATCGTTTTGAACAGTGGGGGGGAAAAAAGTTATTTTGGGTTGCAAGTACATGTACTATGATTAACACTTTCTTAGAAGTTCAGAAGTTAGAATATATACAACCCTTAAGAGAGGACTGTATAATGAAATGATGGATTAGGCTTTGAGCCCTGTTGCAGTTTGGAAAGAAGGAATCCGAAAGGACCACTGAAAGGTTCCTGTGACTGCTATAGCCTCCGGGAAACATAAACTCCCCTAGAGCTACACAAAAGAGTTGAAAAAAATGTTGGGGCTGATAAAACACAATGGGGCTTGTCCCAGGAAAGGAAAGAAAAAGCAGTAAAACAGGTTTGGATTAAGGGGGTGAAACAAAATTAGAACCAGAAATCAATCACTTAAATTTAAATAGGACAGATATGATGGAAAAAAGAGAGAGAAAAGAGAGATATTAATAAATATTTAAAAAGGTATATACATACATAGATACAGATTTCTGCCATTCATCCCACATCTTCATTTTAATAAAGCCCACTACACGGTTCACTGCCAGGGGACAGGTGAGGGATAAGACCCGAATGGGAGGCGCAGCCTTCTTAACCTCGTAGATTTCAGTTCCAAAAGCAACTCTTCAGGCAAACTTCCATGAGAGTCTTTCTCACCCCTCGCAGGGGACGGTCTGGGTCTGTTTCCACATTCCAGTGGGGCCTTCCAGCGCTTGGACCCCTTTCCTCTCTTCCCTCGCCGGTGGTAAATCTCGGTACAGGGCGGGGGCTCGCCTCCCTCTTCCAATTCCGCTGGCAATTGGCAAAACAGAAGACTTACTTCAATGCGAAGGGTACTTCTACTGCCCGGCTGAGGTAAGTGCAGTCTCTCTCTCCGATACATAACCTCTCCCTGTGTCTATCTGGGTGGAAATTAAATGTGCACGCCCTGGGAAGCTGTGTGGCTTGCACCTCTTTATAGGCTTATCCACAGAGGCCTTTGATTGACACGTCTTGGCTCCAAAGAGAAGCCGAGAACTTGAGACCAGTTGGTTTCTTCCTGGTTCCCCTCACAAAGACCATGAGAAACTTCTACCTGCACTAAGGGGAAGAGAAAGCGGGATGGGGGCTTAGTCCTCCCACCACCACCATTTAAAAACATTATCCATTTTAAACTACTACAACCCCTTATTCGTCTCTATGCAAAAGCTCAGCTAGTCTTAACCAGAAAAGGATGTTACCATTTTATCGGTTATTTTTAGGCTAACTATGTGGTGTTAAATGACATGCTACTCTTCCTGTATGTCTGCTGAGCATTCAATGACTTGGTCTCAGCTTACTCAGTGAAATAAGTTAATATGAACTCTGGAATAAGTTAACAGGAAAAGTCAAATCAAATTTAAGGCAAAGAAATATTACTGAATTCATGGACAGTAGAGTATGTAAAAGTCTAAAAATAAGTATTTACCTTGGAATTCTATCCTTCTGATTTATCATCAAATAAATGATAGGAATATTCTCTTTCAATTTATGCTTAATGTTATCAAAAGAAGGGATAAATGGTCACATTTCCAAACAAATCTTATTTCAAAGAATCTGCTAATTTACATTCTGACTTAAAGTCAGGATTAATAGTGCACAAAATCAATAGTGCACCTGCAAAGAAAAAGTTAATACTGCAATAGATGTCTGATATTTAAGCAACATTGTGCCGACAAGCCTACAAGATTCACAACAAAAATCTGTAAACTGAACTCTGAAATATTTCTGAAAAGGAGTCAAAGACAGTTTGCTAAGTCAAACTAAAACTGTGGTGTCTTAGATTGAGAGAGAGTTTTAGAGCACAGCTGGTGAGCAAATCTGGCAGCAGCCAGGGGTTGCCTTATTTCACAGAAGGAGTAATATTACTCATTTTCACCTGCTCCTTGCTACTTTCCTACTACTTTCCACCTGCTGGACTGAAGTTGCCTTTGACATTTTGCGAAAGTAAGCAGCACAACAAACAAAAATAGGGAACATCCTTACATATAGGGATAACAGGGATAACAAAAATAGGGAACATCATTTGGAGAGGCCGCTCAAGAGTTACTAATCATTTAATGTGGAGTCAACTGGCAGAGAATCCATTGTGTGCCTGGTAACAAGATTTATAAAACCAACAATGTAGTTTCTCTCTGGATCAGACTCCCTGTTCCTGTCATTTGGCACAGATTCATTGTCTAAAATATTTAACAAAGATTTTTATTCCTAATACATGTTTTTCAAAGTCAATAGGGAAATAAGGTGATTTAGGGTGCTGATCCACTTTAAAGGTAAAGCTAGTTAAAGAGCACCCTATACTCCCTTCAGTGTTTTGCTCCACCAGTTGTGCCTGTGGATGAGTTGGTGAGATCATGCTTTACACTGCATTGATGAGATGGTTTAAATTACAAGTAAAACAAGGTAAAAGATAAAAGACAAAAGAGAAAAGAAAGATGCGATTTAGAATGAAAATTATTTAAAGGTGTGTGAGAAATTGTGACTGCCGTTTCTTGATTGTGAACTGCTGTTAAAAAGATCGTGTCGTCTCATCTATATGTGTATGTTTCTGCATCTTCTCTTGTACCTCACAGGACTCTAACTGAAGACTGTCCTGCACACACATGTACCCAAGGCACAGCAGGTTCCTGATATACCTTGTTATGCAGGTGTGACTGTGCAGTGCATGCGTTATGCAGTTCATGACTGTGAATCCCAGTGCATGGAAAAGTGAGAAAGTCAAGCTGAGGGCCTGGAGAAGGCAAGGCCTGCTTCCTTCTGAGCTATCTTATGATAGCCTAAGGCAGATATAAAGCTGCCATTGAAGCAGATATCCTGGTCAAACTACCAGAATATATACTCAGCTCAATAGGAGTAAATCTGATTTTTTTTTTTTTTTACATTACAACTTTTGGGTGTTAAAGAGAGACTTATGTTCTACAGTTGCATCTTTTCCATGCTGCCAGAATATCCTGCTATCACACTGATGAGTCCCTGTGGGAGATACTGAGCCTCAAGTAAGTTGCAGCAGTTTAGTGTTTGGATTGTGTTGGTTGATAGCAGATAGGAAATATTATCTGAGTATGTTATCTAGTCTTGCTGGATAATTCATATGCAGGAATTAGATTGCAAACTATTTACTCTCATTCTTAACCCACAAGAATGTGTGGATTTGAGTGTCTGTGTATATATGTATGTAAGAAATAGAAGAAATAAAATTAGTTTCCCCAATAACAAGAAGTGTCAAATATGAAGCAAAAGGGAAAGCAGAAAGTCATTCCAGAATGATGCTTGTCCCTAGGGAAGGTGGGTAATATATATTGAAACAGAAGCAAAATTTGTGTAAACATATGAACTCATGATGGCATAAACCTTTATTTGCTTTGTATTATTGAACCATTTTTAATCAATAAAAAGTGGACAGCTTAGTTTTATTACAACTTTCACAAAAAGGTAATATAAAAAAAAGTTACATTAATGATTTGTTGTAATACAATACTAAGATATATTACTAATTTGTTATTCCTAAATTGCATCAAAGCATATGTGCTACAGACAGATGAGAACAGGAAGAAAGAGCGCTAGCCACCTAGCAACTATTTATAGACAAAGCAGCTTATGTGCTCTGTTTTTCTGTTCAGCTGCTGAATCTTCAAAAAAATTTGGCACAAAGTTGAAAATGCAGAGTTAGTCCAAACTAGCACTTTGTTCTTCAGTTGTTACAAGTTCTGAGTGATTATTTTATCCGTCTATTGAATCAAACCATAGCTGAACTTGGAGGCTAGGAGAGCAGGATATGGTTCAAAATAATGGTTCAACATTTTGAAAGCTATCAAGATCTTAGTTTTTTTATAGAATAAGTGTGTAATGATAAGTTGTGGTTGCGACTGGAAAGAACTCATAGAAAGATGATGTGATGTAGACACAGGACAGAGATGAAAGCAGTAATAACTGCCTAACTGATGAGGAAAGAAAACCTTGGGGTACAACAGCATGTGTATGAATCATAGAATATCTCGAGTTGGGAGGGACTCATAAGGATCATCAAGTCTGATTCCCTGCTTCTCACAGGACTACCTGAAACTAAACTATATGACTAACAGTGTCATCCAAGACACTCCTTGAACTCCGACCAGCTTGGTGCCATGACCACTTCCCTGGGAAACCTGTTCCAGTGACCAGTGACCCTCTCAGTGAGGAATCTTTCTCTAATGTCCAATCTGAATTTCCCCTGATACGGCTTCATTCTACTTCCTTGAGTTCTGTTGCTGGTCACTGGAGACAGGAGATCAGCATCTCCTCTTCTGCTGTCCCCACTGAGGAAGTTGTAGTCAGCGATGAGGTCACCCCTCAGCCTTCTGTTGTCCAACCTGAACAAGCCAAGTGACCTCTGATGCTCCTCCTAATTCTTGTCCTCGAGGCCTTTCACCATCTTTGTTGCCCTCCTCTGGACACACTCTACTAGTTTGATGTCCTTCTTATACGGCGGTGCCCAAACCTGCACTTAGTACTTGAGGCGGGCCCGCACCAGTGCAGTGTAGAGTGGGACAATCACCTCCCTTGACAAGCTAGCTATGTTGTGCTTGAGGCTTTTCAGGTCACGGTTGGCCCTTTTGGGTGCCAGGGCACACTGTCGGCTCATATTCAACTTCCCATCGGGCTTCAACACTATAGTTATTCGATCGACACACACTGTTTTTGAGCGGTAGCAGCTAACTGATAAACACATTTATTGAACTTTGATATGTGTAAACTCTTTGAACCCTGTAAGGTAATAATTAGAAATCTAAAATAAAACCTACAAGGCATTCAATTCAAGACATTGTTAAGCAATTCGCAGAACGACAATTCAAAGCCTGAGATTGACCCGACAGAATACAGTGATGCTGAGTACAGCAGAGCTGAATTAAAGCCCACTGACAACACAGGTCATTACTGGCAGCAACTGACTGAGTGACTTCTACGGTGCTTGGTAAAAATTACAACAGGCTTTTAAATGGTAAAATTTTCCTCCTTTTGCTGAATACCCCTACAAGGAAAAAAACCAAAGGAAAAAAAAAGGAAAAATAAGGGGAAAAAACCCCTCCAAACATGACCTGCTTGAGATGTATCACCTGCAAAACTTCTGTGGGAGGTTCTGCTAATATAAATTAGTTTGAAATATTTTCAAGCTTCTATTTCATTCTTTTACTGCAATGATTTAAATTAGTTTGACAACAATTACGTGGTAGTTTCAAACAGATCATTTGTTACCAAGAAAACCCCAACCTGCTCAAAAAGACTAAATCAGTTTGCAAGCAGAAAAAACACTCCCTTATGAAGAAAGGCCCAGTTGGGGTAATATATTTTGATATAAATCTTTTGCTATACGATCACACCTCTAATCTAAAAGCTGCTCTAGAACAGCATCGGGCTTGAGCTAATCAGAGCAGGTCATAAATGTGGACAGACTTAGTAGCTGGATTATGCTGTCCTGGTTACCTTCTGGTACAAAACCACTGAAATGTGACTGAGTCTGAGAAGAGGTAGAGCAAAGAGGTGCCTTTCTATAACACCATGATGCAGACAACTATCAGTTACATGTGGGTACCTCCTGTGCCTTGCAAAGGGCAGCAGCCTCACTGAGGTGACTGAGGTTTTAAGCTCTCTAGCAAGAAATCTAGAGTGTTGAATAATAATAACCAGATTTGCTGGTTGTCTCTGTGGCATTCTGCTGTACCCAGATGTCCTTGTCCTTCTAGTACCCACGCATTAACAGGAAAGGTTGAGCCAGGGCCCACTTTCCATGTTACGAAGATGATCAGAGGATGCTAGGTTTTGAGCAGGATTTTATTTGGTGTAGGTGCTCTGGTTTTGGGCATTGTGGGAGGCTGCAGGGTCAGCCTCCATGGGAAGAGGCCAGGGGCTGCCTTGTGTCAGACACGGCTGGCTTCAGAATGGACCCACCGCAGGACACAGCCGAGTCCATCAGTGAAGCTGGTAGCACCTCGGTTGAAATATTTAAAAAGGGGCAACAGGTACCAGACTGACAGAGAAGCAGCAAGGCAAAGAAGTGAGAAAGAGCAGAGGGAAGGCTTAGAGTAGAGGAAGAAAAGAAGATGCCATCGCAGGGAAAAAACCCATGCAGCCCATCGAGGAGCTGCGCTGGAGCAGAGAAAAAGTGTGAGGAAGAAGTGGTAGAGAGAAACTGCTGTGTACTGACCTTAACAGCCCCCTGCTCCCGCTGCTTGCTGCCTCGCTGAAAGCATTGAATGTAACCTGGATCGTTTCAAGGAGAACTGGGGAGAGGAGAGGCATCTGGAGTGAAGGAGTGAAGACGAACCTGCTTAAGTGGGGAGGAGAGGTGTTTTCCCAGGATGTTTTAATCTTTGTTTCTCTTTTTTTTTAATTCTGCTTAACAATAACCAATTAAATATAGATGTATTTATTGGCAGTATATTGACTTTCCCAAGTCAAGCCTGTTTTGCCTAAGATGGTAATTGGTCGGCAATCTCTCTGTCTTCACCTTGATCCATGAGCTTTCTCACTCCTCTTATTCTGAGGCTCCGTGCTGGCCCATTGAGGTTGAAGTGTGAGCAAGAGGCTGTGTGGAGGTTTGGCTGCTAGCAGGGCAAACCTACTGAAGGAACGAAGGGGAGCCAGCCCACCTCTAGGACAGGCACAAGAAATCCATACTGAAGAGCATGTATGGAAAAACCCTCAGGGCCAGTAGCATAGCACGGATGTTAAAGGGAGTGAATACAAGTTAGGTACTTCACATAGATCAGGATTGTCAACAAGAGGTTGGTTGGCTTGAAAAGAGCAGGTGTCACCTTGTAGAAGTGCCAGATTCAAGAGGAAGTGTCGCTGTGGTATGCGATATCCAGTGTACACTTGTTCGACCAAGTCCTGCAGAGTTTACGTGGGGATTCCTGAGATTTGTGGGCAATCTGAAGAAAAGAGTTGGGAGATGGGTCAGGAGACCATCATCTTTTCCATCAGCAGTTTCCACTGTTTAACAGAGTTGCTACTTCATCTTGGTGTAAAGCTAGGTTTTTGTAATTTGATAACTAATATACTGTGCTCTGAGGCTTTTTTTTTTAACATTACATTGATTTTTCACGAGGAGATATAGGAGTGCCCTATGACCTTTTTCACACGTTCTGGTCCTAGTTATGTGAATGACACAGTGGCTTTGCACGGGGTTTTCACCCCGTGATGGATAAACTAGTTCATCCTCTTTCCCATTCCTTGAAAATTGGCAACACTTTTTAAAAGCACATTGGATTTCCTTTTTTTTCTAACAGTGATTGTTTCTTTAGTGGTTGTTTTTCCCTAAACTTCGTTAATTTCTGGTGGTCCCAGGCAGTTCATATCTTTCCTTTGGCTGGTTGACACTGGATTGCATTGATCGTCTTGCCATATTGCAGAGCAGGACATGACCAATCAGATGTAGCTTCTTATAATACGACAGTTTTGGGGGTGGGGGAAGTAAGTGAAAGTCTGTGTATTTTTCCTTCTCTAACCCCTCTAAATAGAAGGGAATGAGATGGATGCAACATACTTCTGTCTATGAAAGCAGTAATTTTTGTACACCCTGAACACACCTGTAATAATAATAAATGGCTGTTACGTTAACGAAGACTCTGTGGCATTTTTCTGGCTCACAAAAGCAGTTCCAAGTTTCAGAGATATAGATAGGTCTCATCACGGATTTGGATGGTCTTATCATTATTGTTTGAATACTGATAAAATATTAATTTGATTATGAAATTTTATTATTTTATTTTATTTTATTTACTTATTTAAGGTTTCTGAAATGATGCTCCTGTGTGGGAAACTAAAGGTATCCTGCAATAAATGTCCATAAAAATGGGTCGATAAAATGAAAGCATCAATTAAATTGTCTTTATAGTTACTTCCAGATAACATTTTCTGCTGGCCTGGCTTTTATTTCTTCTTTAAATATTAATTGTTTATTTGCTAGTTTGAAAATACTTCCTGGAGTTCCCTTGGGCACGTGGCTACACATTTTTTTCTTTTGCTTTTCCTAATCCCTCCCCTCTAACTCTTCATTCACTTCCATTTTTCCTGTCTTGAATCCTTCCCCAAAACAAGCAGGGTGGATGAGGCACGTTTATCAGTGATGCTGGTGCTGTACACAATCAAAATCAACGGTAGATAATTTAAAGTTATTGGAAGCTGTAACTGCACATAGTGTGTCACCTTATTGCAAAGCTAGTGCGGGACATATTTAAGAAATGCTGTAAGACCAAAGAGGTGAAGGACGAGAAATAGAACAGTGCTGTTCATCCTGCTTTGTTCATCGAGTAGTACTTCTCTCAGCCCTGAAATACAAAAAAACAACACCACCACCCCCTTCTCAAGATCCCTGTTTAAGAGGAGTGGACTGAAAGGCTCTCCTAAGTGCAAAGCCTTCTCTGTGGTGTGCCAAGTTGCCTTTCCATCAGGTAAACCTTGGCTGCAGGTTCCTGGTGCTTGCCTTTCACAAAAATGAACAAAACAGGAACCAGGAAAATGGTGGGGAAAAGTTAGTCAGAATTCCGCAATTGAAATAATGCTAACTTTTTCAATATCTGCTAATTTCAGATTAATTACTGGGTTTTATCTAGGTACTAATGATTTTAATTGGGGGAGGAGTGCGAAGGAAACCTTCTAAACTTCTTAATGAGAATGTCTTTGCAGGCTATGCAAAAACCAATTCTTCGTCTTGGTGGTCTCCCTGAGGCAGCTATTAGTCCTTTGATTTATGATATATTACTGAAACAGTTTAAAAATTGAGACAGCTTTTGTGGGAATTCCGCACAAAAGGCCAGGATGCTTATGAACATGAGATTCTGATGTTATCTATTCTTTGCCACAAGAATTAAAAACAATTCTTACAGTGCAAGCCATTCTTCTTCTTTTTTTTTTTTTTAAATTTTATTTTCTAAATGAATTCTTGGTAAAACTTCATGGAGAAATATGTTTCTCACCTTAAATAATACTTTCACAGGAAGTTTTTTTGATTTCTGCTACTGGTAAAAGTAGTAGTGTGGGCTTCCATTTGTTGTAAAAGGAGCGGCTGATGAGAGTTGAGTATTTTACAATTAAGAACAATATGTAGTTTAAAGACATTTCTGTTTGTATCCAGTATTTAATGAGATAACTGGTTAAAAAGTCTAGGGTGGATGTTTTACAGGATTCCCAATAAAAAATATTTTCCTGTATGTAAGCAAAATGGCCAATATATAACTTTCTAAGATGCATTCCACAGCCAGCCTTGGAGCATATCCCATGAAGGGTATATGCTGTACGGTACTTTGATCAAGAATTATTTAAAGTGCTAGTGATTCATTTAGGTGGGGAAGATCAGGAGTTACTTGTTGTCTGATGATCCGTGAAAACAGCAAAAGAACACTTTATGTGGAGTTGAATACCTTTTAATTAACTTTTTACAGAAAGAAATGTACAGAAGATGGATAAATGGTAGCCAGAATCTTTGAATTGGCCTCGACTGGCCTTGGTTGGCCTTGAGAGAAGCTGGGTAAGTGTATATGGATATCAATGTGTTCATACACAGTATACATACAAATGCTTGCAATCATACATATATTTTATTTAGAATATTTATGCCTACCTTACACAAATCTAATGAAGCATAAGGTAATTATGAAATTGTTCAGTAAAATGATATCTAACGCCCAACTTTATATTAATATCTAAAGGCTCTGTCAAGACGAATATTGCCAAAGGTGTTAATAATGATTTCTTATTAAAAAAGTCTTGAAATATCCACTTTACTATTGCTGAACATGATGAATTCACTTAACTCTAATGAAGATATGCTATGCACTGCTATTTTTGAGTAACAATATTGTAATGTATCATCAAAACATAGTTTACACAGGTAAGACAAAACTTTTACAGTGCATGTGCAAATCTGCACATGGCTCTTCTATATATATGGAAGTCTGAGTCGTGCAAGTAGATATTCATATTTAAATATACAGCTGAATACAGAGCACTGCTGCTTCAACTTTGGGATTTGGTCTGTAGCTTAGATTCAAAATAAAAATGGTTAGGAAAACTAGTTCAATACCTGCTAGTTAAATCAGGTGGATAAATATTCACTAACATTCAACTTGAAATGTTATTAAAGATAACCTTCAATTTTGAGAAAGTGACTAAAGCCCTTGTGAAACTCCTTTGCCAAAAACTTTTCAGATTTTTGTCAATATCCTCAATTCTCACTGAGGCATTACACTAACACTTTTAAAAATGCTATTCAGTAAAGTCTGAAGGTGGAAGACATGTTATCCTTCCGACAAGGCAACAGGAAAAATTAGTCTGCTATGGACCTCCAAATAGCATTGGCAGGAGAGCTAGAATTAAAAGAACAATTTAACTACTTTTATATGGATTTATGTTGGGTGTAGACAGCCTTTACCATTACTGTCTTATAGCAATTTAACTTATGGGCAAATACACTTTTTAGATTATGTTTAAAATTTAATTCTTTAATTTGCTTGTATTATACAGTTCTTGGAGATGTTAGACAGTGCTGACCTCCTTGTTCCAGTACCATATGAATATATAATCAGAGGCTGTAAAGACTTAAAAACTAAATAGTCAGGGCAGACAAGAAAGTGAGTAACACAAAAGCAATGTGATCAAACTGTAGTTAATGCCATGTTCATTTTTATTTTTTTATAGCATGGAGGATTCAGATGGCAAAACAGATTGTGGTTGAACTGAGCAGATTGACACATTGGAAAGTTCAAAGAGAGCAAGTGAAAGCCATAAGCAGTTGAAGAGAAAACTCTGAAGGATGATGAGTGGGTGTTCAACTCTACTCATGGTGTAACTCTGTAGCCAGCACTAGGGTGAAATAAAGAGCGTTGCAGAGTGTGAGTATATCACCACACTTAGTGTTGTCTAGAGGTAACTGGAATAACTTCGAGCACCTATCTAAGGAATAGTTTTCTGTCTGGAAGACTTCTGACTCTGCAACTCCAAAGCCTGCAAAGGAGCTTGTTCATGGATGGTGCCTGGCTGTGCAACCTCATCTGCCATGCCTGCTGCACTTGGCTGTGTGTTTTCTCTTCAAGACAAGTTTTATACATCTTTGGGAAATATGGCATCTACCTAAAATGGAGGAAAAACATCTTTTCATCTGGACATCTAAATGTGGCAGGTTTAACATATGTTTTAATGTGTGTAATGCACGCGTGATAAATTGTCATTAACTCAAATAATTAAAATGTTGATGCTGATCTGCAATAGATAATGTCTTTTACTCTCCATATGCAATGAATATACTAATGCACGGTTCACCTGCTGCAGGGTACACTGGAAACTGAAAATAATGATAGAGCAATTGTGAATTAACTTGTCAAACTTTTTCCCATCTTGCTTTTTGAAGGTAGAGGGTATGTAATAACTTAATCTCTTGATTTGCCAAAAATATTAAATTAAACAGAATTTGCAAATATAACTCAATTTCAATAAGAGAGTAAAAATATTCTGAATTTTCACTTAAGTAAAGAGATCTTATGAGTGTTGCTAATATTATTTATTCTAAATTTATTGTACAGAACATAAATATTGTATTCGCTTTCTGGGCAAGTTACAAATGTGTACTACCGGTCGTGTCCCTTAAAATACGGTAGAAGGACTTCGAAATTTTCACACCAGTATATAATCCAGAGAAAATGTAGCCCATGGACGTACCAACTGTAATGGGTTAAGACTAAGCCCCGCCCCCTGCCACTTGCTTTCTCGTCCCCCTGAGCCCGTGAAAAAAGTTTTCTTGTGATCTTTGTGGGGGAAGGGGTAACCAACCCTCTTCTCAGGTTCTCAGCCTCTCATTGGAGCCGAGGCATGTCAATCAAGCACCTCTGTGTACAAGCTTGTAAAAAGCCGTAATCCGCGGCTTCCCCTGGCACGCACACATTTTAATATCCACTGGGACAGACGCAGAGAGAAGAAAACATCGATCGGAGAGAGATTGCAGTTGCCTGAATTCTTCCGCAACACACGTAGACCTTCTCATCTTGCTGATCACTGGCAGGGGTGGGTTTCTGACTGTGTTTTAACCAGAAGGAAGGGACAACCCGGCTGTAAGCCCCCAACACCCTGCACAGAGGCAACAACCTCTGGTGAGGGGAAAACCTACCGTATTCCCTGGAGATGCGGTTTGTGCCCCGCTCCGCAGATGGGGAGAGCCAGAAGCTGGAGTGCAGCCCCTGGCAGACTGGCAGACTCAAGTCTCTTCCAGCCACCTCGGAGAAGGACTAAGTCACTGAGAGGAAGTTTGCTCCGAAGGAGTTGATTCTTGGACTGAAACCTTCGAGGTTAAGGACACTGCGCCTATCTTCTCCATGGCTGCACCACACCCCCGCTCCGCCCTGGCAGCCCACGTGGTGGGGGCTTTGTTTGTTAAAGCGGGGATGTGGGATAAATGGGAGAGAATGTATATTTATCTGTATATACTTATTTATGTATTTATTAACATCTCTCTACTTTCTCTCTCTTTTCTATCGGTCCTTGTCCTGTTTAAATTTAAATGATTGATTTATGGTCTAATTGCTTTGAGCATCAAAACGATTTTGTTCCACCCCTTTCATTTAAAACCTGTTTCACTGGTTTTCTTCTCCTAAGCCCAGATAAGCCTATGGTATCTTATAGCTGAACTATTTCAAATCTCTTTTATTTAGCTGCTGGGTGAGTTTACACTCTCCCCAAGGCTATAGAAGTTGCAAACCTCTTGGAATTCCTTTCCTTTCTAATTTAACCTGCAACATCAACATAAGACAAGACAGTATGCCTCACAAGTGCTAGCCAACATCATGAGGCAACATAAAAACCAAGAGAAGCATAATTACATGTGTTATGTCTTAAAGAGTAAATGGCTATAAAGATTAGAATGACAGCAATGAAATCCCTGGAGACATTTATTTTCATTGAAAAGAGATAATTCTCATCTTTTAAAAGTATATTTGCCTTTAATCTATCTGCATGTGTTAATGGAAGGTTCTAATACCAATTCTGTGTTCTGTAATAAAAGATGGGTTACTAATATGCCTGAAAATCCAAGTAGTCATGACATTTTAAAGATATGAATAATCTTTGTACTAGCATTCAGTCCTGTTAACATGATCTATTATTTCCCAGATAATTGGATGCGAGGTCCCCATGAAAGAAATTGTGAGAGAAAATGGTCAGGACCCGGTGAAGTGACTCAGTAGCTTGATGTCCCCCCTTTTAGTTCAGAAAAAATACCTACATAGTTTACATGTGAATGTATCATACATCTCTCTCTATATATATCATTCTTAGGAGAAAGAGTTTCATTGAAACGGCTGAGAAAACAGCCATGTCAATGGCTCTGTTTCCGTAGACTTTTTGTACCCAGGATCTTAAGTAAATAAACAAAATACCAAATGAATAAATAATGTAGTAGAAACAGGAGATATGCTTTTCATCTCCTTCAGAAGGCCTATTGGCTCTGAACGTGGGTTATAAATATTTCACAAATAGTTCGTTGTACATAATGCCTTAATGTTGCCAAGCTCAATTTCCGTTTTGGTTCCCCGGCGTGTTACTGTTGGTTGTGACCTAAGGTGCCCATATACCTGACTTTCTCAGATGTATCTCTTGATTTTGCCTTGGGTAATAATAGCTGTCATGTTCATTTTGGACAGGTCATGTTTGTCTTCATAATCACTGTGTGACAGAGAAGAAATAGCAGGGAATTACTACTCTGACAAATTTTTGGACCTTCAGTGCATGAAGCATGAAGAAAACTATATTGTAATGAAAATGGATTTCAACTTTTTTTTAGATTTTACAACTGGCAAATGATTCCAGAGTTTTCTATGTTCTGCCTACCACCTTGCTGCATGCTACCAAGCCTTTAGCAAGTCTTCCTTCAATTTGCCATTAACAGTGTTGACCTGGCAATGTGTTTGAAGAAAATCCAAAAGCATGTGAAAAAATAACTGCAGGAAGAGAAGTATATTATTTGTTGCTTGCTTGGTGTAAAATCCAGATTGTCCTCTGTGTTGTGTTCTGGGAATCACTGATGGGATATATTCGTAGCTTGGTAGAGCCTCTGAACAGTTTTATCCCATTTGAGATCCCATTTGAGATTACATTTATTGTTTGGGGCAAGACTCCTGTAGTGAACCTCTAGCTTCATTACTGTTGTGGGTTACAGGAAACTCTCAAAGGTACATTTATACACAATGAAGTCCTCAAAGGATTTGCAGTAACCCAGCATCTTGATATTCAAATTAATTAGGCAGTTTATGAATTTACTACTAATGTAAAGTTGATTGATGGAGAATTAAGTTTTGCTATGCAGAGATACTTCTGTCACAAGATGTGTGGCCCTAATTGTGTTATCACCTGACTTGTCAGAGACTTTTTGTCCACCTGATGCAGACATACCACTTTACCATACCCAGCAAAATCTGAATCACCTTTCAACTCACATAGATTTAAGCACGTAAATTTTTCACCAACACGTAAATTCGGAACCATCATTACATAAATATTTAAATGAACTGGGAAATAGATGACTTCACATACGTAAATGGTAGAAAAGCATAACATGTAAAAATGTAAGCTTTCATAGCACTTAGTCAAAATGTACTATTTGAGAGAACCCATGATAACCGTATTTCAAAGACCAAATTAATTCTTTTGTCTCGAGCATTGACTCTAATTCTAGCTTTTAACTATTCTACTGCCTCATTTTTTAACTTGTCAACAGTTTATCTCACATTCTTTTTTATTCTGATGACCAGTAAAGGCATTTGTGGGAGAAAACTATAAGAGGTATACTCTAAAATATGTAAAATATATGTCACTTTTTACTGTGCTGATGAATATGTGATAGCTTTATTTAAATTAAGACAAAAGCAAACTAATGCTAGTCTCAGTGCATTTATAATAAAGATATTAAATTTTGTAAAGAAAGAAACCGCTATTGGAATTGTAGTATGTTACAGAAAAGATAGAAAAATAAATTATAGTACAGTTCAAACCTGTTCAGAAGTTTCATTGTTATTCTTATGTACCCACTGTGCATACCTGCTGCAGTAATTAAATGTACGTATTTAATATCATAGGTTATACTGTTCTTTACCACTATAACAGCAGGTATATTCTAAGTTTTTCTAACTGGAAATTTTGCTGTACAACACACCAAACACGAAAAATGTGATGTTATTCATCATACACAACTCAGGGCAAGTTAGGATTTAGACACTCTAAAAATTTAAGGTACATTCCAGCTGTAAGCGAGAGATGAAGTTCTGGATTTATAGAAATAAATCTAAATTTTAAATACTGAATTCACCATTATTAGGATTTAAATCTTGATGTTTTGCAATAGGACTGAGTTTTAAGAAAAAAGTAAAATAGAATTAACAAGAATCTGCTGAAAGGATGCTAGTTCTAGTCGTTGGCCAATCTTTTTCAATGCATCTCATTTTCTAGATTACTTATTTAATGAAGCTACATAATGTTGTTATGAGTTAGTGGAGAGCTAAAGATACAAAAGTTCCAAGTTCTGTGGCCCTCCCCAACTTATCAGTGCAATCTCTCCCACCCTTCTGCTATCTGAGATCTCAAGATATTGAAAGATTTTGCTCTAGGTACTTCCTCTCCCTTTCTGACTTTTGTTCCTCTTGAACGTCAATTAAGAGCAAAATCCTGAATGTTTACCATGTGCAAAGAAATCAAAACACGATTTCATTTTCAGAGCACTAAACCAACAAGAGGCAAGGTATGGCATTCTGAAATTACTGAATTGTAGAATGATTCAGGCTAGAAGGGAGCTTTGGGGGGGTCTCTTAGGTCAGCCTCCCATTCAAACTGGACTCTACACTGGATTCAGACTAGGTTGCAAATTGGGTCTTGCACACTTTCAAGGGTGGAGACTGCACAGATTTTCTGGGCAAGGATTGCTACTATATGCGTCCAAAGTAGTCTTTTCTGCAGGCTGACAAGCCCAGGTCCCTCTGTCTCTCCTCAGAGATAGGTGGTCCAACCCCTGACCACCACACTGGTCCTCTGCTGAAATTGATCCAGAAAAAGATACTAAAACTTGTGTAGGTACAGAACATAATTACCTCTACTTTGTACAGCTTCACTAAGGGATCATTGGCCACTCTTTGTTGTGTGACAACATTTGCAACAGGAAATGTAAAATGTAAATATTTCTGTTTACACTTATTCTGTCTGCAATCATTCTCATAAAGCCTTAAATATTTTCATTAGCTAAAATGGAGAAAGCTTATACATAGAAATATGGTAACAATTTGGTGGGGATTTGAGTATGTGTGTGGGTTGTCTTGTATTTCCATCTCTAGTAGCCTGAAGATAAAATTCTAGTGCCCTTGCCAGCTGGATGAACAAAAGTAGCCACACAGAAAGCCATCAGAAACCCAGTGGACAGTCTAGGTAGCAAAAGCTGGTGTTTTTATTTCAGATCCTGAGTGGATAGCTATCTAATTTTGAAAATCACCCATATGATTTTCAGTCATAATTTTACAACCTACTTTGATCACAGATGGTCAGGATGTGTTTATAGCCTGACACATCTTTTCTTAAAGATAAATGTTATTTCAGGTAGACCTTCAGGTTGAATAGCAAGCCAAATCTTTCCTTGAAACTCTTCACATGTTCATCACTGAAGTCTTCATGCCAGAATTTATCTTAAAATAGGTTTTTAAAAATCTGTAAATTTGGGGTGAAATTTATAACATAAAAAACTTAAAATATCTCTTCACTAAGACAAAAATAAAGGGAGAGTTAGATATACTCAATGAGAACAAGTTGAACTAGTTGCTACTGAACGTTCATTGGGAAAGTTATCTTTGGCTATCTCTTCTTCCTTTAAGATGGAGATGAGTTTGAATCAGATAATGTGTTCAATGGACTGATCAACAAACTGCTGAACTTTAGAAAGAAAAGTCATTAAATCCGAGTTCAAATTTTTTCCTCAGTGTTGGAGTTTGGTAAGTAGAACTTAAAGAGAAAAAGGTCAAAATACAACTCTAAAAGCAAGAATATTTTTTTTTTTTTAGTCATTTCTACTAAAGAGATATCAAAACCATCCAGAATGCATAAATGCAGTTTATTATCTTCAAGCATTTTTTTTTTTTTCTGTTCTGGGAATTTTTTTATTTTTCTCAGAAGAATGGTTCAAATAAAAACTAAATATTTATACAGCAAAAAAGTATTAGCTCCTCTGCAAAAAAGTCCCCATGAGTGATGTAGAAAAAAATTGTGAGAGTCATAACTAAATGGTTTTCTAAGTGCCGAGATGAAAACAGCTTTTAAACTGCACTTACGAATTTAGCATTTTGTATTAGACACCTAAATTACTTGTATTGATATTTGGTGGTCCTCCTTGTGATTGATACATAATAGTTGTTTACCATAAAAATCAAGTAATTCCTCTGAGAGCATTGTGAAAGAGTCTGTAGAAAAATGCAATATTAATCATAGAATCACAGAATCATTGGGTTGGAAGAGACTTTTAAGATTATCGAGTCCAACCTTTCACACTGCACTGCCAGGGTCCATAAACTGTGTCCCTCAGCATCATATCTACACATCTTTTCAACACTTCCAGGGATGGGAACTCCACCACCTCCCTGGGCAGCCTGTTCCAATGCTTCACAACCCTCTCTGTAAAGAAGTTCTTCCTGATAGCCAAACTGAACCTCCTCTGGCGCAACTTAAGACCATTTCCTCTCATCCTGTCACTTGTTATATGGAAGAAGAGACCAGCCCCCACCTGTCTACAACCTCCTTTCAGGTGGTTATAGAGAGCAATAAGGTCCCCCCTCAGCCTTCTCTTATCCAGGCTAAACAACCCCAGGTCCCTCAGCTGCTCCTCATAAGACTTGCTCTCCAGACCCTTCACCACCTTTGTTGCCCTTCTCTGAACACGCTCCAGCACCTCAATGTCCTTCTTGCAGTGAGGGGCCCAAACTGGACACAGCACTCAAGATGTGGCCTCACCAGTGCCGATGATTTTTTTGGAGGAATGTGCAACCAAAATTCCTTAACTACATCAGTCTTAAATGTGCATTACTGCAGGACCCCGAACTCAAAATCTGTGTTGCGAAAAAATGCTGTTAAAGCCAGAGATTTAGTCACCCGTTAGGGAATTCGGGCAGTTGGTTTGTTGTGTCCTCTGCTGGGTCTGCCAGACAGTCAAGGGCTGGACTCTGCTAAGAGTATGCTCCTCTTCTATTTCTTCTACTGCTTCCAATGGAAATTGCAAACAAAAGTTTTCTTTTCTGTATTGTCTTAACACAATCTCTTTTTTTCTTTTTTTTTTGGTATGTTTGTTTTTTTGTTTTGTTTGATATTAAATAAACTTGCTTTGAATTAGTTGTGTTGCTGTAGCTACAATGATCTGGGATATAATGTAGATAAGATTTTAGGGAGAAGTAGACATTGCCTCTTTCCAGTAAATCAGTTACTGGACTAACTGCTTCTTAACTTTATGGTACCTGTTGGTCTGTTACAAGATACTGTCGGTCACAGCAATCTCTGTCCCTCTTTGGACTAATATTAACTAGAATAAAGAAAAGCTGTAGGTCTTACCAAACCACAGAATGCAACTAGTAGGGCTTGTGCTGGCAGCTCTGGAGAAAACATGGATCATAAGGAAAAATAGCAAAATAATGTGGACAGGATCCGGACATTCACTGAAACACATTTGTATTATGGTAAAGACTTTGCAGCTACTAATACAAAGGAGGAAAAGTTTATGTAGGTTTCTATTCTAAGCGTTTATTACACTAGAAACAATAATTATTAACTTTAAAAAAAAATCTTAAAACTTTGGCCTAGGATAATTAAGTCTAAACTGTTGGAATGTATGTCAGAGTAGGTGAAAGATGTTAATGCAAAGAATATATTGATACAGAACCTGAAAAAAAAATCTAGTTTTGTTTTTTTTTTAAAGTGTATGTATAGATGATATGTATGTATAGATAGATATCAAAGATGTCTATCTATACATACACTTTAAAAAAAACCCAAAACTAGATAACCATAATTTGCTACGAGTATTGTCTTAAAAATTAATCTATCAAAATGTTACTGTAAGTATTTGAGAATTAAAATACATTACACAATATTGCATGTGTTTGTGCATTTGCGAGTGTACCAGGGACTGTGATAACTCACTAGTACAAATCAGGTACCTGTATCCTATAAAAAACTGGTAGAAACTAGATTTTAATATGGGTTATTTATTGATTTGAAAGGAAACTTTTCTAAAATTCTTTGGTCAAAGGACATTACCTGTCCTTTGCAATCCACATATTTAGTGATGCCTTGTATGACCTCACAGTAAAACAGAGTCTATAGAAACACTTCCAATTTATCAACAAGTATTTGAAGGTTCTGAAAGGCTGGATGGACCTAAAAGGCTTTCCCCTTGTTGTGTTAAAGGTAGGAGTTCAACTTTCCCTGCCAGAGCCGAAAGGACTTGCACTGAAACAGTTTTGCCAAGCCAATAAAAGTAATTAGAAGTTTATGCAAGCGACAGACACAAGAGGTTCGGAGTTGCCGTTGATAAATGCGCTCACTGCGACAGGCCTAGTAACTACAGCAGCAATACTAGCAAAAAGAAAACCATCCGGGTGTCTTCACCGCACGGGCAGAGTGCAGTTCTTACCAAGAAGGCATCCCCGTCTCGGGTGGAGGAAGAGGAGTACAGCCTGTCGACCGGCTCCGGGCAGTCTTCAGCCTTTCCCCCCCAGCCAGGTATCACCCCTCCTGGCTTTTTACACCCCAGCTCTGTTCTCTCTGCCTCTTAGGTGACGGTTCGCGTGGCTGGGGTGGAGAGTGGAGTATCGTAGTCGTGTGTGTTGAGCAGGTGCTGCTTTGGGCTCTTCAGCGTATTGAGGGGGGAGAATTTTGGTGCTAATTTTGCAGCTAATTAGGCAAAGGTCTTCGCTTGGACACTGGGACCTTCAACACTTGTTTGCTTCCTTCACTTAGCCAAAACAGAACTGTCTTATTTTCGCAGGACTTCGTCCTTCCGCTGTTATTTATGCCAGCTCAAGGAATCTCCACTCCTAGAGATTACATAGGGTTCTCCTGCTCGCAAGCTCTCAGCCTTCTGTGCAGAATACCCACACCCTTTGATATTGAGGACCAATGTCTGTTTTCTGGATATTGTGTTATATTGGAGGATCATCCCCCATAAAGTGACACTTAAAGCATCTGTGATAAATAGATATGACTCAAAATTCAAAAAGCACATTTTTGTATTTAATCTGGCAGTGTAGTCTTCAAGTTTGTGCAATTGCAGGCAGCCCTGGTGTAGACTTGAGGCACCTAGTACCCAGAAAGCTTTTGCCTTAAAAGGTTGTGTTCTTAGCCTTTCCTGATGAGGAACGAATAAAATTGAAGAAAGATTTGGTTCAAACGCCAAATGAAACACTAGGATTTTTATGAAAACTCAGAAGATGCCCTCAGAAGTGTTTTGTAACTGAAAGAAGGCATCAGGGATTTGATGAGAAGTATTTCTCTTTCTTATATTACCATTCTTAATAATTGGTCTCAGGTAAAACAGAGACCCTAGAATAAAATTTGCATGACTCTCCACACTATTCCTCGTTCCAAGAAAGAATATTTTCTTTCTGGAGAGGAAGATTTTACATAGCGATCTGGCACACGGAAAAATCTGAATCCAAACTAACCTATTTTGTGGAAATAGCATTGAATTAGGATATAAATTCTGATGTTACTCTTCAGTTTAGTAAAAATCCTGATCCATTACTACTTTTTACATTCTAAGACATTTATCTATGTATGTCTCTCTCTATATAAATATATATATATGCAAACATGACCATGTGGCTGCTCCAGGCTTTAATATGTGCCTTTGCCAAAAGAACTGTAAAATTAAAAACTGGCAGTAGAGCACAGCAGTGCTCTGTAACATTTCTCAACCCTTTCTCAGGCTAGAAAATCGTAGAGGCTTCTCCACAGAGTGAAAATAGACCAGATGATGTTTATTTGTTTAAAATAATTTATTCTTCATGTTATCTTCCAGTTATTCACCAGGAAAGAATTTTCAGTGAAGTAATAGCTATTACAAAGTAAGTAAAGTGTCCTAAGTAAGTAAGTTTTTGTTGGCAGGACACGTGCGCAGTTCCAAAGTAATTTGCTTTACAGCTGTGTTCATAATTCAGAAGTTTTGTAAATGACTCCTTGTAAACCAAGGAAATTATAGGATTGTTCCTTCATGCCATTTAGTCCAATGGTCATCTGAGATGTGAGTGAACCAGGTTTATATCTTTACTCTGAGCAAGAGGTGTTTCACACCCTGAATGAGCGTTCCAAGTATTGGATTAACCGTAGCTCTGCAATTAGTTCCTATAAAAAGTCAGACCAGGTGAAAAAAGAAGTAGGAGTAACTTACCAGAAATAAGACAAGAAATGAAGCTCTTCTAAAGATGCTGCAGTGCAGCTATGGTCTGGGTGGCGAACCGTGCACTCCTGGAGTGGGAAGTACCCTGGCGCTGCAGCAGGCATCAATGCTTTTGTTTCGCTACATCTGTGTTGAGCCCTGGGAAATTCAGGTAAATTGGCAACGGCGACACAGCCTGCCCGTGGTGCTGCAGACCAGCGAGTTTTGTAGGCCATCACAATATCAGTGTCAAACAGCAATGTTTAGCTGCTGGAAGACACTGGAAGCTTAAATTGCAGACTCAATATCATGAATAGGCAAAAGACACTTGGCAACCAAAACACCATTTCTGTTTCTTACTCCTTCCCCGTGATTTTGCTGAAAGCTCTCTGCTTTCCCTCAGCTACCAGCACTACGGGTTTTTCTGTATTTCTAATGAATTACTCTCACATCCCTTGTTGACTGGGTAGGGCCTAACTGGACAATTCTTGCTGTAGATCTCAAAGCAGGGAGAAGAGAAGCTATCATATCTTCTGTGTTAGCTTTTTGAATACTTTTTTGAGGCCTACATTCCCTCATAAAAATCATCTGTCTCTAAATTTTTCTTAGAAGTAGTGCAGAGGTACCACAAATACATCTAAATTGCCCCAAGTTCTTTAAAAGTTTGGAAATTTTTAAGCTTCCAGTCATGCTTAGCTGTGTCTCAGCTGAACTATTAATGATGAGGTAATCAGCATATAGAATAATTTGCATCATAGATATAGTTTCCTTATTTTTCTTTTTGACTCAAACTTCATTACAGAGAGTGGTCACAGTGGGACATCAGACCTATGAGGCGTCTAACATGCTGTGCGAAGATGAGTAAATACAGAAAGCAGAACATTCGTCTTGTCCCGTTGTTTTTTTTTTTTTCTTTTGGAGGTCTTTTTTTTGTGGCCTGGGGGAAAATTTATTTTTTTTAAATATGGGGTTTTTTTGTCATTGGTCAGAATTTTTTGCTAATCATCAATACATATACAGTAGAAATCTGATAGAAAATGCTGATAACTTGTTTTGGTCTTGATAGCCAGAGAAGTCTCTGTATGTTCACATAGACTTCACACACATAACTATTCTTAATTAGAGAAAACATCAATCAATCTCTGAGTGCTTCCTACAGGCTGTATTGAAACAGACTTTATTCACTATTTATCAGATAGATCTGTGATACTTCCTGTCCTTCCTTAAGTATCATAAATAAGAAAGCTGGTGTCAAAATTTTAATCAGTGAACATCTGAAGTAAAATTTCACTGAAGTAACATTGCATTTTTACGTGTTCATAGTATTTCAACAGGTTGGCAGTTTCTGTAAATCTTTACATGACTTAGATGTATTAATATCTTCAAAAATTCTCTGCAATAAAAGAACTATAATTTTAAAATTTAAAACACAGAGAAATGCTGTGAATTGGATACAATTTTTGTGTTATGTGAGTAGTTGTACTTTGATAAATATTCAGAAATGTCTATAATTTTGAAAGCTTTACTTTTTTTTAATGAAAATTTCCTTTCTTTTCCAGTACATATTCTTTTACATCTGGCAGGAGAAGACAGCAGCTATTCAGGTAACGATTGGAAGTTTTGCAAGGAAGGTGTGAAGATGTGATTGTGTTGTCAGCTTCCCATCAGCCCAAACCCCCAGATCTCTTTTGCAGAGCTGCTATCCAGCCCCTTGTGCCGCAGTTTGTACGTATAACCAGGATTGCCCTGTCCCAGGTGCAGAGTCCTGCACTCGCTCTTGTCACATTTCATATGGTGGGTGACTGCCCAGCCCTCTAGTCTACCCAGATCTTTCTGTAAGGCATCTCTAGAGGGAAACAGAGTTCCTCTTACTTTAGTATCATCAGAAATGTTACCTAAAGTACATTTGATTCCTACATCTTCATCATTTATGAAAACATTAAAGAACACCTGCCCTAAAATGGAGCGCTGGGGAGTTTCTTACGGTGTTCCATTGCTGACTGGCCTTCAGCCTGCTGTAACGACATTTACTACCAAATGGTACTACTGCTTTTAGAAGAGTAATATTACTCTGTAAAAAAAGTGTTCTTACTTTTGGTGATTCAGTATAACATCTGTTTCGAGCATAGTCAAGCTTCCAGGTCTTGCTAGTATGTCAAAGTTAGCAGGTCATGCAGAAATTGCTTTCTGAAGCTGCTTAAAAGATCTGGGTACTCTCAGAAATTTCAGAGGAAATTTTACAAAAGTTGCTAGTACTACCTCATTTGTTATGCTGTCTTCCCTCTTGTATTTCCAAAATGTATATTTTGCCTCTTGGGGCATCATTTGCACAGGAAGGAGTTGCAATCCTCTTTATCCACAAGCACTCTGAGCAGTTGTTTGTTAAAAAACACCCTGCTCTTTTGGATTCTCAGTGGTTTTATAGAGGGGATGTTGTATGTGTATGTAAATATTTATATTTGAAACTTTTACAAATAGAACTCTAATGCATTGGGTTTTACATGCAACAGTGCATTTTTGGTTTCACTTAAGTTTGTCTTTCTTAACTGAAAGATAAGGGATGCCAGCCAGGAAGCCTTTTAGATCATCTACATGTGGAAATACTTTGCCTGCCTAAGCTCCACTAGGAACCTCCACAACTTATGCCTCTAGATGATTCATTCAAACTATTGGAATCATCGTGCTTTTATGTCAATGCAATAATATTTTGAAAGGGAAACATGAATGCAATGGTGTTTTATGAATTTTGTACCCCCACCCCTGCCCCCCACACCCTCCAGAAAAAAAAAAAACAAAACAAAACTGATGTTGGTCTTTTCTCTCTATTTTTATACTTAGTACTTACTGTGCAACTTCAACTTGACAGTACATTTTCCCCTTACATTATATATTTTTTTTCCTGGTTCCATTTTCGATCTGAACTTTTCTTTGATTTAATCCAAAATGTTCTTTTTCTGATTACTACACAACATTTTCCTACTAGGTGTTTAGAATATAACTTAGACTAATGATTTATTTCTGTTACATTTTATTTGAACATCTTAAGTTTTTTAATTTCAATTTCATAAAAATAAGTGTTTTAGACCATGGAACAACCAATTAATGACACACAGTTAAGCACATATGGATAACATTGCCTGCTCTAGAACTAGCTTATATAGGAAACTGCTTTTAATTTATAGTATCCTAATATGGGCAAATCTATAAATAGACTCCTTAATTAGTTTTTGAAAATAAATTTGACAAAAGTAAGCAATTTAAAATGTAAATTCTGCTCTGTTCCTAGAACAAATCTGTAAAAAACGCTCAGAAAAATAGTAGGAATGTGAGGTTATGTAGAAAATTTTTGATGGGATGTTTCATGTGGAAGAAATATACAAAATGTATAATGTGCAACATGATTACAACAGACAAAAAACTAGGGTGGCTGTCAGTTGATTGTTGTTTAAAACTATCTTGGAAACCTACAAAGCTTTGTGACCAGAGATATTGACTGCTTGGATTAAGCATTTAAAAAAAAACCCCAGTAAGAAGCTTTCTTCCACATGATTTAATCAAAGCCAAGTTTCACATCTCAAAACCCAGCATATTTACCACAATAATAGAAGGATGTACTATTTACACAGACACTGCTGATATTCCTGCATTAGTCCATGCAGAAAAGGCTAGCTTTTTTTTAGAATATATATTCCGCTATTTACACTCTTTCGTCCTGTGTATTGCCTATATCCTAGAGAATCCAAGGACAGAGACGATCTTTCCCATCAGATCAACATTTGATGTGATTGGCAAATCAGAAAATATTCAGTCATCACAAGACAGCTATAAAGATGTTTTTCATCTCCAGCAACAACAAGGTGCTAACAGAGCTGTAAGACCGGGGTCGGGGGTGGTGAAGAGGGAGATAGAGAGAAATAAAACACAGAGAAAAAAAAGGAAAAAAACCCCATTGATTTGTTGACAGGGGCCTAGCAATTGTCACAGTAAAACAGGGTTCTCTTGCACTTAATCAGTGTCAGTCTCCAACCAAATTGCTCTGCAGCCCCAATGAAAAGCACTCAAGAGGAACACCCTCATAAGCATGGAGCTTGCTAGATGGAGGTCAATGAAGTGTGTAGTTAAGCTTAGGCACTCCAAGTGTGATACATGACCCAAAAGCTCATCAGAAACTCTTAACCCCGTTGAAGAAGGTAACAATTATCTGTCCCTTTTAAAAAACAGATTATATGGTCACATCTTCATCTATAAATTTTAGAAGATATCACACACCTCTTGGGTGTGCAGTGTTTTCTCTCTTTGTAATAGGCTCATTAACAACTATGGCTTGTATCTCTCACAGTGAGCAACTATTTTAAGTGCATTTTATTTTGTGGTAGACAGCACAGGAAAAATGACTAATTTGTCACCAGTCTTTCACAGGGCTTGCTGAGAATTCCCAAAGGACTAAAAAAATTTTTTTTCCCCTTGTTTTTTATTGTAGGTCAAAAAATGTAATGTGTGGAAAAATTAAAATCTATCTGTTGCTGCTTTGTTTCCAAAGGTAAAGTCAAAACAACGGTTTTGCACTGTAATAGATTGCTTGGCAGTCCTCCATGTAACTAACTTCAATTTCATGTTCACATTTTTTTTTTAATTGACCAGAGACTAAAATAGATTCTAGAATTATGCTGTCAAGTTCATTCACATAAGACAGTAAATCAGAGGGTTTTATTTTACAGTTCACTGAAGGGAATGGGCTTCATCAACGGTCCTCATTGCATGTCAGCAGCAGTGTGAACTGTACTGTCAGTACTTGTAGAAATTAGATTTTGTACACTACTATTGTTATTGTACTGGTATATTATATTACGAATGTGCTAGGAACTCTATCAATGTTAAATTAATACTGGATCTTAGAAACTATTTATTATTTTATTTATTGATAGCCTTGCAAAACAGATCTTGTGACAACATATTGTATTTCTGATATTCATGGTGGATAGGAGAAAAGCTCTTTTTCACTAGCCTTGTCTCATGCTAAATATTTCTGCCAATAGGCACTCTACAGTCCCTTCCTACTTGCCTATGGGCTTAGGCTTTCCCAGTTGCTCACACGCCAGCAGCCAGTAAACATGCCACTATTGATGTGTACTTGGATCCCTTCAGAATGATAGAACTGACCTTTTAATTATTTATTTTATGGTCTACTGGACAGCACACATTTCTGGCCTAAGGGTCTAGCTTATCCCTCATGCAGTCAGTGGAAAATGATATTTCTCTACTTCACAGGTTAACCTAAAGCTAATTAAAGCATGAGAGTGCACTCATCCTTTGTATTTTCATGGATTTCATGCTATTATAACATCAGCCTGTTTCAAAATAAGAACACATATTTAAATTCAAATGTCAGACTACAGAATAAGAATGCAAATAAGATGACAGGTATATGGCCGTGTGTATATTGTGATTCAAGAGGGCTCTGAAATAGTTTTTGTAAATTTATCACCTAGCTAATAACAATATTTAAAATATACCACCTACAATATACACGATACCTTAGGATAAATTCATGACTCCATCCCACTCGATTGATAGTAAGACAGTGCTTAAACTGTAGACAGTTTGTCAGCTCACAGTAATTTTCTGACATTTTTTATTTAAAATCATGTTTTCTGAGTAGTAATTATACATATTCTGGGAATTTTCAAGACATATTCTTAGCTGACTATGTCCACACAGACAAATGGCAACTGCCTTGGTTATAAAAAGATTAAACATGGGATAGTATTTTGGGGAAGTATGACTTGTGTCCTTCATCTGACCTGCCCTCAGCTGTCCCCTGAGGATCCTCTGGTCACTACCAGAGGCACAATACTAGTTTGAATGGCCCTTTTTTTCTGGGCAGGGGCCTGATATTCTAGCCAAAATATTCTCATGTGCTTAAAACCACAATTTCTTCTCCAAAGAGCTAACCGTTTTAGAGTGATAGCAGATCAGAGAAAGGGATTCATCTGAAATCTGAGTCATTAAGTGAGACCTTTAAACATTACTGTCTGTCATGCATGCCGAAAGAAAGGTACATACTTGGCCAAAGTTCTGTTGAGTTGACATACTCAAAAATGATCAGAGACCCAAATAATTGTTAAAGAAAATAGAGGGATGTAAGTCATGTTCGTATTGTAATGTTGGTGCTGGCTAACTAACCTGTTTGGAGATATCCCTCAGAATGGAGTTCAAGTGGGGAGTCTTTGTCCGGAGCTGCGGAAGTTTTCTGTCGCTATCCGAGTACGGGCAAGTGTTAGGCCAGTTACCGGGCAGTGGACCAGGAAGCAGCTGCCATGCAGAATGTGCCCGAAGGTTTCCCTTTGCAGTTTAAATATATTTTTCTGTCATATTCAGGACTGGTTCAAATTCAGCAGCACCGAAGTTGACGAGATATAGTAAATTAGTGATGGATTTATTGCCAAGTTAGACAAAAGTTGAGAAGCTCAAAATTCTGCTAAGTTTAGGTTAAAAAACCAAAACCCATACCCGAAACATTACAATATAAGGACAGAGAAAACAAAAATATTTCTGATTTTACTTCCAGTGTAAAATTCCTTGTTCTTTTGTCAGAAATAAAGTAAAATGAGTTCTAGGCTGTGAAGTAAACATTAAATGCTGACTTGAGAATAATTTCAATAGAAAAAAATTTTTATGTCAAGAAGAAATCTGCTATTGTAACAAATTCTTCCTGGTTAGATCTACAATAATCCGTGTTATAGCTAAGCAGGAAACACTAACAAGGAGAAGCCTGTGTACTCTCTCTCTCTCTGTTCTCATGCAATCATGATTTTCCTTCCTTCTCTTGCGATTCTAGTGCCTGCAGGGATACTAAAAAAGCACAAAGTTACCTGAAATGACGTGATTTTGGCAAAAAGTGCATATTATACATTGAGTTATGGGGCATGTGGTGTGAGTATTGAGTGCTATTGCTTTTCTTGGAACAGATTTATGTAGAAGAAACTTTTCTGCAGTTATTGGACGTCTGTGCAGGCTGTATTTTGCTCTGCCGTGTTAAAGTACTGCTCACCTGTACTGTTTGCTTTTAGACTTTCTGACTGAACCAGGTGGCATTTGAAGAAATAGGAAGTGTCACTAGGAAGAATACATGTAAGGTTGTATCATGATCCAGAGAAAGTGGTAGACTGAATGATTTTATTTCTCCTGCTAGATTTTATCTGTTGTACAACCTTAGGCAAGTCATTTTGCTCCTCTACTGCAATCTTATTCTGCATTGATCTTGGACTATATAAACATTTTTGAGCACATAGGTGCAAGGACTCTCTTTTGCTGCTTATTTCTGCAGCGTCTATCTGAGTTGGGTACTGTATATACAACTTCTACATTGATCCTGTTCCTCTTCCTCTTAGACTAAAGATCCTGATGCAGTATCTGATGAACTCAATAGGACCTGGATCAGAGTTCTTTCCTGAAAAAGTTCTGCTCAGCTGAGAGTATAAAACATACTGGAGGGAAATAAAGCTAATACACTCTAAAATAATTTTGTGACTTTGTTTCGTGACTTGAAGCTACACAGCACATCATAAATTTATTTCCAGAAGTCTAGGATTTATGTCTGCTTTACATCCACATCACACCATAATGCGATTCACTTTGACACACCATAATTTGTTTTTAACAACACATTATTTCAGTAGAGTGTCATGCCTTTGTAGGATTTATTTATTTATTTTCCATGCAAAATTAGTGACTGCTCTGATGTTACTGCCACTCCAAATTAATCCAGTTATTACGTGATTTGGTAGGATGGGTGGAAGTGTGTTTAGAATTTCCTGGTTTATAAAAAAACCCCACAGAAACTGTTTCCGCTGGAAGACAGTGCTATCCATCACTGCAGGCTTTGTAGTTACAGTTTGTTTAGTGCAAATACTTCACCAGAGAAGCACATGCCACATGGATAACTGAATAATAATAATAAGAATAGGTTTGGGCTTTTCGGAAATCTTGCCTGCAAACATGCACGAGCAAATATAAATATAAAAGTGCAAAATAAAATATGACTGTATTCTCCCTAACTGCCATTCGTATTTTCCCACTGCACTTAATGTTTCATCTAGTGTATGAATGCACCGTGCCCTTTTCTAGCTGGTCCTTTAATCTCTTAATGGTATTCCACAGCAATAACTTCTGTGTTAAAAGTCTCATAGTGCAAGTGGCTAATAGTCCACAACGAGTGTTATAGGTTACTAGTTAGTTCCCTAAAAATTATCATAGGTATTCATAATAAAAATATAAACATGTTTTACTGTTTTGGTTTTTTTGCCTTTTCTTTTCTATTTCTCTTCATCCCGTCCTCCATTCAAACTCCTTCTGGATTTTTTCACTAGACCACCTCATCGTTTATTTTAGGGAATGATGATGATTACACTTACCTCTTTCAAGGTAAGTACTAGCAACAGCATTAATGTTTTGCAGCATTGTCTTAAACTGTCCTCATGAAAGAAAGAAAAGCATAGCGGTTCATTTCTTTGAGGGAAAAACCTCACAACTGGTACAGAAGAGGCATGAAAACCTAGCTAGCTCCTTTATAATGGTAATTTGAAAGAAAAAAACCTTGTGGGATAATATTTGTCTTTAATCAGAACAAATGAATAATTCTTGTTGATTATCTGGGTGACCAAGAGGTATTTTACTATGTCACCTTTCTCTGCCAGTATTTTTCTGCCAGTTAAGACATTCTAAAGCCTTTCATGTCATGTATGTTCCTCCAGGGCTTATTTTTCTTTAGATTTAACAGACGATGTTTGATACTTTATACAACTGTGGCATATTGTACGCCTCGAATAATATGGCTTGTATCACCCAGAAAAAACACAAACAAAAGGTTCGAGTGTGGTATAGGCAATACTTGGTCATGTTTTTGCCTTAGCATAGTGATATCTTTGCTTTAAGCTTAGTTAGGAGTCGGCCCTGAACTCTTCTTAAGAGCAATGGGTTGAAGCTGTTACCTCAGAGAAAAGTGAAAGGAAACTTAAAAAAAAAAAAAAAAAAAAAAGAATTGCTAACATGTAATAGCTTTAAATGTTTCAAGGAAAAGTGAAGTATATGATGATGTGATAAACTTTTAAAAGGTATCTGGAATGTCCAGGGCCAGTTCCAGATGAAAGAATTGGAACATCCATGCCAGGTAGATCAAACTTGATTCCCTTATTCTCATACAACTCTTGTATTGAATTCATGGCTTCTTTGCATATCACTTTTGTAGTACAGGCAAGTATCTCCGTAAGCTGAGTTGAACAGTAAACTGTGTTATTTCTGAAAAGTTTCTCTATGTTTTCGGAACTTAGATATAAAATCCCTTTGTTTCTCTCCCTGCTTCACTTCTGTTACATTCTTGTTTAACTTCATTTACACTGCAATTGCATAAAAATTGTCCCATTTTCAAAAATAGGTTAGGAACAGAACTCTAATCGAAAAATAGTGGGATTTAACAGCTCAGATAATTTTAAACTTAATATTCAGACTATTAAGGAACAAAGAGTCCTATTGAAAATTTATCTCTATTTCAGCACTAAAAGCTTGCAGGGTTTTACTCACCATTAAAACTATTCTGACATGGTTTACTACAGTTCTCCAAGTAGTCTGCTTAGCATCTGATGACAAGGGCAAATATCTTGTGACCCACTGAAGCCCTGTGACAATGATATGTTAAATGAATTGTTCCTTACTTCATCACATGGATACCTGTCTGTATCATGTTTACGTTTGTATGGGTGAACATCTAGTGGGAATAGTTTTATAGGAATGTTGTTAAAATTTCAGTCTCAGCTACACACTTGTGCAGTGCTTGGAGATTAACGCAGAATTTAATTGGGCCATCAGAAGTGATGAAGTCTCTTATTTTCATCAATGTTGCCTGTAGCAAAACGATCAACGCAGAAGTGATTGGTGTATCAATAAGAAAAGGAAATTCAATCTGTGTAGGTGTTGATGCTGTGGACTTTGAAACAAAACTAGGAAATGTACAAATATAAAGAAAATTTTAGTACAAACTAACTTTATTCTCTATTTTTCATCCCGTCAGTAGTCTTTTCCTAATTCTAAATAATTAAATACCTAATTAAATACAATATACTAGTGCAAATTTATATCTTGATGAAAGATATAATTGCAATCCAATCCTGGTATTTTATCAGTGTGTCATGAAATTTACTTTTCGATCTGTGGCAGCAGAAGCTGATCTCGGTAAGTCCAGGACAACTGAAAGAGGAATTTCTCAATAGAAATTCCTTTGTTTCATGAGTTGGTGCTCTCTTGCTAGAAGTATAAAGGCAACATGGAGATTTCACTGTCAGTTCTGGCCTCAACAATTTACTGGAGCTGACAGAAGTAGGAGTATTCGTGTTTCATTTATTGAATATTTTTTTGTTAGTTAAATCATTCACTGAAGGTGTACAAACATAAAGAGATAAAACTGACAGAAGAATCTTTTGTAGACATTTTGGATGATGCAAAACATCAAAATGCTTCCAAATGCTCTTTCAGAGTGAACAGAATTTCTAGGCTCAAAGGAAAATAGGAGTGTCCAGGACTAAAAACTAACCAGAACATTTATTTGGTTATGATCCTGTACTCTGTATGGTAAGCCTATACACGTATTTAGAAAAAGTTACATTAGGTCATTCTGCTCACCACTGACCACCCTTCCCAAGGGACATCTTGCAAGCACTGGACCCGGTTAAGTCTGATGAGAATTGCAGGAAATATGTTACATGTAGTAACTCCAAATGTAGGACCACCGAAAACGAAAGACACTGTGGGAGCTGGAGGTTCAGGCATTCTTGAGTGGTAATGGCCTATGAGATCTTCTTGATTATCCTAAGTGTTTAACAGCATTTTACTTGATTTCTTTTGTCGAGTTCTTAACGTAACATTTTCTATATGATACTACAAAAAACATTTAGTAATATGTATCAAACTGATACTTTTTGAGTGGATCTCAGTCAACCCATTCGGAAAAGTGATATGTTGGGCTCTGACAGAGCTCTATTAATGCTTAGATGCTCTTCTACATCACAGACTAAATGAGTAAGAAAATACAGTTTCATCCTACGTCAGGCCTCATTAACAATATAGTCGAAAAAATTTTACACAAAGTCTTTGCCGGATCCTTTTCAGGTAGAGGTCTGTGAAGAACTGACTTAATGGGTTTAGGCACCTTGACTTTTGTACGAATTCTTTGCATAAATAGCAGGCTTCATTATACACTGCTGTTGCCTCTGCTTTCATTGAGCTCTAAGTATCTTTAAAATAGAAATAAAAGTCGCTCACTGGAAATAAATCTATCCGTTAACTCTTCCAAAGAAATACATACAAATAAGTGTTTACTTAGTGAAGAAAGTTGTCACTGAACAAACCCACAATCAACTTACACCCCAGAACAATTATTAATTTTCCTTAGGAAATGGTGGAGAAGGTGAAAACTAAAACCTTGTCCAAACGCAAAACCACTTGTAATGAAGCGTGAATTTCAACAGATTAAAGGAGCGGTCTGGCAAGATCCGTTTTAAACAAGTTTGAACAGCAGTAGCCAGATTTTATTGTTGGATTTAAAATGTACTCCTACCAGGCTTAACAACGTGACTAGACCTGTGTTTTCACAAAGCTAACTAGCTATCCCATCACACTTGTGTGAGAGCATTTCTGCACTAATGATTCTGACAGAAGGCTCCTAAGCTATGTGCAAAGTTCTTGTTACAAACAGATTCATTAATTTACATATCCCACTCTCTATTTTATGCTTCACCTATAAGAATAAGACACGTTGAAAACTCTAAATGCAATGGCATACTGGGAAGAAAAAACCCCAAAGGAACACATTCAATACTTCAGTTGATCTTACTCTTCCACTTTAAGAAGACAAGAAGAATTATTTATGGTGTTCCAAAGTTCAACAGAGTTGCCTCAAAATATCATGTGTGTTTTGACCAAATTTCCATTTTCAGGAGATGCTACAGGAAGACCTTTTAAGATGTTGCACTTAATAGTGGTTGTTCAAAACAAATTTCTTAAAGTTTTGAAAGTTTTGCCAATGCAAATATCTAGCAAGCTGACTTAGGAAAGTGTCTTTTGTTCCGATTAATAGATAGGGTTTATAATAAATTAAGTAAATTAAATAAATAGGACAATATAAAGTGATATTCTCATGTTTGCTTAGTTTGAATGAGGAGCAAAAAGACTAAAAGAAACTCGGTTTTAGGAAAAAACACAAACTGAAGCAGTGCAATTTAAATTGTTTTCAATATGCCACAACTTCTGGAATTAAATTTAGCATGTAGATAAGGAAAATAGGAAGAATTTTAGGAGAAAGACATGCTTATCAGTATCCTGTTCCTATTCTATAACAGTGAGTGTAATTCTGAAGCATGGCATCCCATTTTCCTCACAATCCTCTCTCGCTGTTTAAACCTGGACAGTCATTTTATTTCCTCCAGGAGGAGAAACGGAGACTGCTTAAGGGAGAGTCAAGGCAGGGGATAAGGGAGGGCTAAACACAACACTTACAGCCACAGGCAAAAGACAGAATGAACTGGGGGTGGGGTGGGGGGAAGAGAGAACAAGATCTTCAATATGCCTTCCATGAACCCCTTCCCTTTTCCTGAGCCCAGCTTTACTACATCCCCAACCTCCACACTCAGTGCTGGGGGTGTTGGGGGGAAACACGGGATGGGGGGCACAGTCATTTTTAACCTTCTGCATGAGCTTCCAGCTGCCTGCTGCGTAGAAAACACCCCCGGAAAACACGTAGGAGACACAGGTTTCCTCCAACCACGTGACGTTCCCCTGCACAGGAGACAGTCCAGCATGAACACCTCCAGTTCAGGTGGGGGGTCTGCTGCCAGGGTTGACTCTCCCAGTACCGAGTTGACCTGAAGTCACTGTATTTTTCAGGAGTGCAGCATTCTGCTTCCAGGCTCTCTTTCTCTCCAGCCTGTCCACTCCTCTACCAGACCTTGTCCCTCTCTGGCCCGTCCACGTCTCCCACCAGAACTCGTTGGGTTAGGTACCTTGCCACAGACTGAGGGAAATGTCGCTGTCCCAGTGTGCATTCTGCAAATCTTCTCCTGGCTACTTTGGTTATCACATGGCTCGTTCTTCCTCTTCCATCCTACCCCCTCCAAAACCAAAGAGTGCGGTGGGAAACGAAAGGTGTTTCCCCCCTTAAATGGGCTTATTGGTGCAGCCTGGGCCAGAGGCAGGAATGAAACTGGAGATGGGCGGCGCGTGTTGCAGCGCTTCTTATAGGAACCATGGTAGTGGCTCCATCCCTCGTTATTGAAACACACCAAAACAAAGGCAGCAGCCTCCTTCCCCTGCAGCCGAAAACCATGCCAAACCCTAAACCTCAACAACCTCGTTCCTAACTCTTCATTTTAAAAGAAGTTACTAATCAGAAAAATTGTGTATTGGTTATAGATTCATCGCACTATGCTATCTTACACGAGATTCTGAGAGTAGAGTTTGTCTGTAGGTACTTTTGATAGGCAGTGGTTTTCTGGGAAATAATTGGGGGCTTAGGGAGTTTGAGGGAGAATAATTCAAATGTGAGGAACGAAGGATACATAAAAGAAAATAAGAGGTGGAGAAATAAGAGGGAAATTGAAAAATTCGGGAAACTACTGAATATTTTTTATGAAGTCATGTGAACCAGATTGTAATGAAAATATTTTTATTTTTACAGACTTTCCTGAGCTTTATACTGATATGACAGAAGGCATGTATATGAGACTGGGTGAAGTTTCACAAAACCAAAATTCTGAAATACTTAAAAACCTCTGCAAATTATAATGCCGTATTTCAGCTGGAGTCACTTAGTATATGCATTGGTATGTTTTGAAAACTCTGTGTGAGGAGGGTAAGAGGGAGACAAAGGGGGGAAATGCAAGGTGCTTACGAGAACGGAGAATTTTGCATACTTTCCTCGCTGTACATTCATGAGGAAAAAACGAGTAAGTGGGAAGGGTGCTCTACCAGTTAGAAATCTGGGGACCTTAAGCAAGCAAAACCCATCAGACTGACTTTCACCTAACAGCTAAACAGTTAAAATTGGTTGGAAGGAGGGAAGGAAGAACTGTATGAAGACTTAGTTTAAAAAAACATTAGGGAGGGGAAGAAGACATTGTGCTTGAAACTAAGACCTTTTTCTTGACTCTAAACAATATTGCACTAGTGTCAGAAAGTGTCAATATTAATGTCAATCTTTCCTCTCATCACCTATTTTTTAACAGTTTGTCAGGTTTCTTATTCATAAATTGGCCTGTAGCCTGATCATATGTATGTATCATTAAATCAGTGAAGGAACATTGTCTGTGGCAGTTTCTGCATGAACTAGAGGGAATCAAAAGTATTTTCTCAGCTTGGAAATGTATCTAGTGGTGAATGTGACTGTCACTTCTTTGTGCTTTGGGGTTATTTGGTTGACTGCTTTAATTATTATTATTTTTTTTAATAATAGTAATTCCACAGAGTTTAGGCTTGGTTTATCTTTGTCCTGTAATAAGAAAATCCTTAAAACAATACTAAAAGCATCACCAAATTATTTCATTAGATAAGGGTTATGTGTGTTGTCTTATTTTCTCTTTTTTTTTTTAATATACATTTATTTTATTCCAAATATGGAGTGAAAATTTGTATATATTCCCAGATATTTGTGATTTAATCTTGAATTGCTACAAGAATATTTCAATATATTCCATTTAAGACTTGGAATGTTTTGCCTGTGGTGTCCTAGACTGGTCCAAACTGGACGCTAGAGCCCCTGTTCTGTAGCAGGAATAATATTAGCTAATTTATTTAACTGTAAATTTTGAGACCATCAAGATGCCGTTTCCAGATGTGTGATGTACACAAGTGTTAGAGTGAGCTGACTGTTCCTGGCTTGCACTCATTCATGCTCATTTTGTTAAATTACCGAGGCACTCGTATTCTTTGCTCAGTTAGCACCTTGGAAGATAATGTTTCTGCAGAGTGTGTAAGGTTGAGCTCCATTCCCGAACAGTGATGACTTCTTGTCTCTTGGTGGTTTCTTGTGTCCTGGACTTGGGGTCATCTTACATATCATCAAGTATTTAAGATAAGGAAACTGTATTGTTATGCTTAGTATTTCCTTTTATACACAGTTATGTTTTCCTGTATTTGCTGTTCATACAGGACATTTTAGTATCTGGTGTCTAAAAGAAACTTGTAGCTGGAGAATGAAACATAGGATCACAGAATTGTAAAATGTTTTGTGTTAGAAGGGACCTTTAAAGGTCCTCTAGTCCAAAACCCCTGCAGTAAGCACGGACATCTTTAAATAGATCAGATTGCCCAGAGCCCTGTCCAACCTGACCTTGAATGCTTCCAAGGATGGGGCCTCTACCACCCCCATGACCAACCTGTTCCGGTGTTTCACCACCCTCATTGTAAAAAATTTCTTGTATCTAGTCTGAATCTTCCCTTTTTCAGTTTAAAACAATCACCCCTTGTCCTGTTGGAACAGGCCCTACTAAATAGTCTGTCCCCATCTTTCTTACAAACCCACTTTAAGCAGTGAAAGGCTGCAATAAGGTCTCCCCAGAGCCTTCTCTTCTCCAGGCTGAACAATCCCTATTCTCACAGCCTTTCTTCATAGGAGAAATGATCATTCCCTCTGACTATTTTTGTGTCCCTCCTCTGGACCAACTCCAAAAGGTTCATGTCCTTCTTGTGCTGAGGACTCCAGAGGTGGACACGGTACTCCAGATGAGGTTTCACCAGAGAGAAGTAGAGAAGCAGAAACACCCCCCTCAATCAGCTGACCATGCTTCTTTTGATGCAATCCAGGATATGGTTGACTTTCTGTGCTGTGAGCGCACATTGCCTGCTCATACCCAGCTTTTCATCCACCAGTACCACCAAATCCTTCTCTGCAGTGCTGCTCTCTATCCCTTCATTCCCCAACCTGTATTGATACCAGGAGCTGTCCCAACTCAGATGCAGGACCTTGCGCTTGGCCTTATTGAACCTCATGAGGTTCACACAGGTCTACCTCTCTAGTTTGTCCAAGTCCCTCTGGATGGTATCCTGTCCCTCAGGCACATCAACAGCACCACTCAGCTTGGTGTCATCTGCAAACTTGCTGAGGTACGTTTGATCCCTCAGTCTATCATTGATGAAGATATTAAACAGCACTGGTCCCAGTACAGACCCCTGAAGGACACTACTTGACACCGATCTCCATCTGCACATTGAGCCATTGACAACTTCCCTCTGGATGTGTCCATCCATCCAATTCCTCATCCACCAAAGAGTCCATCTATCAAATCAATATTTCTCCAATTTGGAGAGAAGGATGTTGGGGAGGACTGTTTCAAAGGCTTTATAGTAATCCAGATAGATGACATCTGTAGCTCTTCCCGTGTCCACTGATATTATCACTCCAACATAGAGGGCCACCAGGTTCGTCAAGCAGGACTTGCCCTTGGTGAAGCCATGCTTGTCGTCTGGAATCACCTCCCTGTCCCCCATGTGCCTTAGCATAGCTTCTAGGAGGATCTGTTCCATGATCTTCCCAGACACAGAGGGGGAGGCTGTCCCAAAGTCCTCCTTACAATCCTTTTTAAAAATGGGGGCAATATTTCCCTATTTCCAGTCACTACAGTCTTCACCTGACTGCCAGACCTTTTCAAATATCATGGAGAGTGGCTTGGCAATGATATCAACCAATTCCCTTAGGACTTTGGAATGCGTCTCATCAGGTCCCATCGACTTATCTATGTTCAGGTTCCTCATGTTGCCATGAACATGATCTTCTCTTACACTTTGCTCCCACAGTCCCCGTCTTGCAGTCCATTGACTTGCGAGGTGTGGGAAGAGAGGTTATCAGTGAAGACTGAGGCAAAAAATTTGTTGAGTACCTCAGCCTTCTCCTTGTCTGTTCTGATGATCTTGCTAGTCTTGCTCATCGAGGGGTTTGATTTCTTCGATCTTCTGACTGACATACCTGTAGAAGCCCTTATTATTCTTTGCATCCCTTGTTCAGCTCCAGCTACACCTTGGCCTTCCTGACCTCATCCCTACACAACTGGGTAGTGTCCCTATACTCCTCCCAGGATGCCTGCTCCTGCTTCCACTGCCTGTGCAGTTCCTTCTTGCCCTTTAGTTTGGCCAGCAGGTCTTGACTCAGCAATGCTGGTCTCTTCCCTTACTTGACAGATTTCTTATGCCTGGGGATCGAGAGCTCTTGTGCTCTATGAAAAGCTTCCTTAAAGATCTCGCAGCTCTTTTCTGCTCGCTTAGCCCTGAGTTTGGTTCCTTGGGGTGTCCTATTGACTAACTCCTTGAAGAGCTGGAAATTTGCTTTGCTAAAATTCAGGGTCCTGACTATACTCCTTGCCTGCCCCATATCCCTCAGGACGGTGAACTCTAGCAGTGCATGGTCACTGCAGCCCAGGCTGCCTCCAGTCTTGACATCACCGATGAGCTCACTTGCACTGGTGACCATCAGGTCTAGTATGGCATCCCCTCTGGTGGGGCTGTCTATTACCTGGCTTAAGAAGTTCTCCTCAATGCACTCCGGGAGTCTCCTGGATTGCCTACAGCTCACTGTGACACTTTTCCAGCAGATGTCAGGGTGGTTGAAGTGCTGAGCAGGAAAAGTGCCTGCGAGTGCAGTGCCTCCTGTAGCTGGAGTAAGAAGGCTTCATCAATAGGCTCCCCTTGATTAGGTGGCCTGTAGTAGACACAAACCACAAGGTTCCTTTTAATGTCTTTTAGGTCTCTAGTTCTTACCCATAAACTTTTGACCTGGTCATGGCTACTCTTTAGGGACAGCTCTTCACACTCTATCCATTTCTTGATGAGGAGGGCAACCCCTCAGCCCCTCCTTCCTTGCCCATCCTTTCTTAACAACCTGTAGCCATCTAGAAGCACTCCAGTCTTGGGATTTGTCCCACCAAGTTTCAGTAATGGCTACAAGGTTGAAGCTTTCTAGCAGCATGGTGGCTTCTAACTCTTCCTGTTTGTGGCCCATGCTGCGTGTATCAGTGTAGAGGCACTTCAGCTGGGCTGTTGGCCGTGTCACCTTCTTGGAGGAACACCCCTTAATTCCCCTGAGATATTTCACTGAAGTTTCCTTCTTGGTTCCTATTACCTTAGGAGTATTCGGCTCCATAAGATAACAACTCTGCTGCAGTGTCCCCAGTACATCTCAGAGCAACAGGATGAGGGGCCTCGCTAGCATTCTATCCCTTGAACCATGCCATGTCATTCCATAGCTTGTCACAAGCAAGCCTGATATTATCCCCCTCCTCCTTCAAGTCTAGTTTAAAGCTCTGTCAACAAGTCCCACAAACTCCTAAGCAAAGATCCTCTTCCAGCTTTGAGAAAGGTGAATCTCATCTGATGTCAGCAAGCCTGTTGCCATGTAGGGCATCCCATTGCCAAAAAATCCAAGATCGTGGCTGTGAAACCAGCCATGGAGCCATGTATTAATAGACTGGACCTGCCTGTTCCTTCACTGCCACCACCCACTACTGGAAGAAGGGAGAAAAAAGAACGTGTGCCCTTGAATGCCTCACTAGCTGTCCTCACTAACTGCCTTTTGATTGCTCTTGGACTACAAGTTGCAGCTTCCTCCCTACCTATATGGAGGATCAGTAACGGGTAATATTCCAAGGGCTCTATCAAGCTAGGCGGTTTCCTAGTGATGGCATTAAACTGGGCCCCAGGGAGGCAGCAGACTTCCCTGCAGGGAATATAAATAGCATGTATATCAGGATAACTCAGTGCTGTGGTCAGGCAATTCAGTTAGAAATGAGAATTTTCCTTTAGCAACTGTTTGGGCTGGGCTAAGGTGTTGTTAGACAATCTAAGAGATGGTCACCAATGTTTCTGAAATCAGCTTCTAGTATTTCTAGAAATGGCATATGTATTTTCAGTACCCTCACATTCTGCCAGAAAAGACACCCCTGCTTGATAGAAAAAAATATTTTGTTAATTATTTTTTGTATTATTAGCACCATAAAGCAAGTGCTTAGCTAACTCATCAGTTCAGCATTCATCTGCTTGAAATAAAATTTTAAAATTACTTCCTTACCTTTAATTTAAAAAAGACTAAATAGTAAGAAATATCTGTCAGTGTAATTTATGGTTGCATTTTCTAAGTGACTCACGTTGAATAATTTACCGTATAATGTTAAAGCTAATGCAGCTGGCAAGATTTTCTTGCTTTGGAGTTTTATAAGATTTGAAGGGTCCTGTCCCTTAAGCCAATGGTTACAATTACCTTTGGGAAAAAAAAGAATTTATTACAAGATGGGGAATATATCTTCTAGATGCTGACATGTTATGTTTTGCTGCTTTTAGGATAAAATCTTCAGATACTCAGTGTAAGACACTCAAAGGGACGTGCCTGCTAGACGTACCAGCTCATTCTGTGTCAGCTCAGGAATCCCCTGTGCTGTGTTGTTTTGCATGATATGTGCATGACCGTCATTAGTATTGAACTTATTTCTTTTTGGGGGTATTGCCTAGACTTGTTACTTGGTGTTCTTTCATACAAAGCTAGTTTCTAACCATTCTTCCAGTAGAGTGGAGCATTCTAGGAAGAAGCTTGTATCCTCTATAGGATTGGTTTAAAAAATCAAAATGCTTCTTATTATCTTGTAAATAAACAGTTTTTAAAAATTGGGGTTGTTTCCTTAACTTTCATGTCAGTGATGATCCAGAAGGTAGTTTTAATCTTAAAACTTGGTTTTCTGGTTTTTATTTTTTTGTATTTTTTTCAAATCCAGAATTTTTCTGGTCATAGCTGTTATGTTTTAGGTCAAGTGAAATAGATGGATATTACTTCCTTTCCTGTTCTTATTTATAATGTACCTCATAAAAGATGAACAAGATATGCCATATTGTTTTTATTATAGTCTTAGTATTGTATTAAAATAATTAATGCTATGCTTTGCTGTGTCTTCTTTCAAGCTTTGTAACAAGACTGTTAGAGAACTAACATTCCTTATTCTTCTTTCAAAGGATTCAGCTCACATACAAATTAGCTTTGCATCAGGTTGTATTACGTTTGCCAGTCACATTTCAACTACAACACACATTATTTTTGCAGACTTCAGATGTAGGATCTTACACATCAGAGCCTTTGCAGTAACAGTTATATACACTGAATGCCATCTGCCATTAAACATTTTTAGATTTTGATTTGCATATGGAGAACCACATACAGTCAATAATTACAGTTACCCATTCAATACGCTCGCAATCCTGTAATGATGTGAAATATTCAAAGAAGGAAGAATGCCTTGAGGCAGGCAAGTAGTTTCCACCATTAAGAGATCATTCTTAAACCACCTCTCCAAATAATATTTTATAAAAGAAAAAAATGGAAACATCCAGGACCCAAAGAGCCCTGCTCAAATCCAAGCTCTGACTTCAGGTGGTAAACCCAGACAGAGCTGAATAAGTGGCTGCAGAAGAAAGAATAAAGGAACAGCCTCATTTAACAGCCAATCTAATAATGGAGGTAGAGAGACAAAATCAAGGAAGTGGTACCAGGGTAACCTGACACTCTGTCCTGGTTTAAGATAGACAGGGTTGGTTTGATTTTGATGGACACATCAAACTGCCCATTAGTGTACTCCTATCACGTACGTCAGCACATCTCACTGGCTGTGGAGCTTTTGGCGGGCTCGGTGTTCCCTTAAAAATGGTGTGCAGACAGTACCGTGCCCCCTTTTTCGCCTGCTGCTCGAGATGCTGTGACCCCCCTTCTCCTTGCAGCTAGGCACTGCTGCTTTTCTCACTGCCGGACCGCCCTGGGGCCGCCCCACACTGCTGCTGTCCCCACTGCTGCGACTGCCAACATCACTTTGTTCTATGGCCCAGCTGTTGCCACATGTTCCTGCCGCAACTCCTGTCATCGCTTCGTTGGTCCATCTGCTGCGCGTGGACTGCCACCGCTGCATTCTGCTCTGCACCTGCTCGACCACGCCACGTGTTGCCACCATTGAACCGACTGGTAGAATTTTATTGCCACTGTTTCTTTAACCACAGCTTGAGTGCTTCCCCTTCCCCACCCCAACTCGCTGCACCAGTTCTAATCCCGTATAAACTTGTCAATACCTTGTTTTTCTGTGTATAATGTCTTTATATTGTTATTAAAACTCTTTTAGTTTCCTACACTTAACAGAGGACTCACTAGCTTTTTCTTTTCTTATCTCTTTTCTTAACCCTTTCTCCTGGAACGGAAGGGAGTGCTGATTAGAGAGAGAGTTCGTCGCGTGATTGGCCAGCCTCGGCCAACCGGTGACTCGCTGCATTTCTAAATTGGGTTGATGACTTTTAAATACATTTTTATGTATGACAAAGTCACAGAATTGTTGAGGTCAGAAGAGACCTTTGAAGGTCATCTGGTTCAAGTCCCTGGTCAAGCAGGGCTACCTAGGGCCACCATGTAGATGGACATCCTATTAAATGAATAAAATTATTAAACATTAAAACACAATCCACCAGAGTATGGAACTAAAAATAAAGTAAGTGTAGTTTCTGGTCTCTTTCACGGGCACCCCCTTGCTGTGGGGAAAGAGCTTGCGTGCCCTTGCGAAGTTGAGAGCTATGCTGGTGGTGGCATATGCCTCCGGTAGGGTCTCCCAAGCCAGACAGGTCTCAACTGAAGGGTCAGACAAAGTGTGTCCACGGGCAGGATGGGCTCACTAGCCTTCGGGCAACCATCCTAGGAGAAGGACAACTCTAACTCCAAACCCGGGCAGATGGAGCTCGTTCAGCCCTGTAAGGCCATCCATCTAAGAGAAGGATACTCTAACCAAACCTACGACCTGAGGACTTCGCTGTCACCGTCCAAGCTCGCTCGGCCCTGGCAGATGAACCTCAGGTGTAAAGGGTGGGGCCAGTCTCGCGCACGCTGTGCCTCACCTAAAAAATCCACAGCGCAGGCTTGAAGGGTGTACTCGCGTTTGCAAAGCCCTGTAGCGACAGGCAAGGGACGAAACGGCAGGTGGAAATACCACCCAAGCAGACCCTCCGGTGTGCTCTTTGCAACCGGTCTTGCCTATCCCGCATTGGCCTTTTCAGCCATCAGCGCGCTTGCAATAAGCGTGGGCAAAGCCCTTCCCAAATCTTCATCCGCGAAGCCAAGCCATGAGTTTCTGGTAGTTTAAGAAAATGTTAATTTTTATAGGGAGTTTTATTCTACCTGATAATTAAATGATCTTTTATTGTGGTATTGTTTGAAATAATATTTTTTTGACGAGCCATGCAATGAGCCAGGTGCAGAACTCTGGATATTTTTCTGTTCAATGGTGAAAGCCTGCACTCTGTAGCCTTTTAGCAGAACATTTAAATAGGCGAAGACAAGTCCGTCATATAATTCTAGATAATATACATTAAGTGAAGTTATGGTCATAGTCATGGTAAGTAATTGGAATTGTTTTCCCTAGAACAGATCATATATTTTTACATTTCAGAAGTAGAATTATCCCAGACTGCTGAAACCATGTATTTTGACATATAGCGTATACTGCATAAAATTAAGATAAAACATAAACAACAGTCGTCACAGTGAAACCTGTATTCCAGCTACAATACATATTTTAATGAAAATGCCTGAGAATTCCAGAAGCCAGAGTTTGGCTACTGCCAGGTGGACTGGAAAAATGAAGACGGATCACAGTATGCCTCTAATACAGTTTCAGTTGGACCATTATCTTCTGCACATGGTGCTAACTAGACCGTCTTAGGCTGGCTTCCTCTGGAAGATCTGCTTGTGCTCCAGGCCCTTGTTTTCAAGCTTAAATTGTGACAAAATAAACTATGCCAAACAAAAACCAGCCCTTGCGTAGACTGAGCAGGAGATGCCTTGGCAACTAACAGCAATACTAGATGTCATACTCTCTTTGTTTCAAAGAGGAGATACCTGCTAGTGGGGCATTCCTGCAGCAGGTTACCTCCAGCTCTGTGCTCGCTCGCCAGGATACAGAGGAAAGAGCAGCAGAACTGGGACTATTACCCTGGCTGCAGAGAAGAAAGAGTGCTCGCAGTTTGTTAATCTTTTGAACCTGTATGGAAAGCGTCTCTTTATCAAACTTTTAGAAGTGCACAGCACACAGAGCAACTAGGATCCCTCTCCTTACGCTGAGGAGACGTGTTTCTAAAGGCGCCAATTCAACGGGTGACAAACACCAGTTACCTTTGGGGTTGAATTCCATGTGTTATGGCCTTTTATTATGCGTGTACTGTCTGCATTTCCCTTTACTGTGACTCATGCCATGTTCAGTCGGAATGATATTCAGTCAGAAGTTAATCTATCTTTTTGCTTTTTTCCTTTCCTCTCCTAAGCTTGCTGAGCAGTCCTCGCTCAACTTAATGCCATTCAAATTATTTTCCAAAGAATGACTGACTTGCTTGTATGTGGGCTTTCTTCTGCCACGTGCCCGTAGACTATTTCTCCAAATTTAACTTGTCTTTGAAAGGCCTATTCCCGTGAAAGGAGTGTGCTACTGCATTTTATGAACTGGAAGAGAAAAATAAGAAAGCTAGAAATCAAAAGTATCTGCACTAGACTCACAAAATTTGTGATGTGGAGGTGGGGTGGGTTGTTTGGTTTTGGTTTGTTTTGGTAGTTTGTTTGGTTTTTTTGGTTTTTTTTTTTTTTTTTTTTTGAATGCTGATTAGTGCTAAAGTGCACTTTGAATGTTCAAGTACAACTTCTGTTGACTTCATCTGCCTCCATGCACCTGTCCTCACAAAGCAGATATCAAAGCCTTGTATTAGGCACTGAGAAATGAGGAACTCACAAGTCAGAACTGATGCTTCTGAACTATTAGTATTCAAGAAAATGCACGTATTGGTAGTTCAAAGACAGAAGCAGATTCTCAAGTTCTGCATTTAGTTATTTTCATCATGAAAATCTTATTTCAATCATGAAATCCATCACTGTAAGTAAAAAAGTTGTTAAAAGGAGTTCTCTAAATGTCATAGAAATTGAAGTCAGAAACACTGCTCAAGCGGTTATTATAAGGGAAGTTCACAGCTACTTTTAACAAGATACTTGGTGTGCTTTTGAAAGGAATTTAGGACATGATTTCCAGTGTTAACAAATAATTAATTGGTATACCAATACAACCCTCCAATTCTGTGTTCCGGCTTGGAGCCATTGTCATATGTCCTAAGTAATGATAAATATAAATAGAAGCATTTTGTGATTTCTAAATCCATTAAAATAGTAGTATCATTTTTTTGTTACTTATACCGCTACTAAAATTTGCTTTTCTCTTTATGTATATACACAAAGAAGATAGAGTATGTCTTCCTTAAACGCTTAAATCCTTAGATTTTACAAGTAGTGTTAAGGATACATATGTGAAATGAACTGTTACTAGAATATTTTTCTCTATTAAGATCCTGAAAGAAAGATTAAATATAGCTATTGGTATTTTCTTTTGATGAGTGTGTTGAGAAAGGTCTTTCTGATATAAAAATGTTATATAAATAATCAATGTACTGTATTTTTTTTGTGTTTAAATGCTTGCAAAACTTTGGAATTAATGAAGCATTAAACAGTAAGGTTTCCCCTAAACTGCAAAGGCTCCCTAATGTAAATGTTGAATTCTTTGCAAGCACTAAAATAATAGCCTTTGATCTGAAACAGTGTAATATGGTTATTTTTAGGAATCCTTCAATTTTTGCCAGTATTTAGCTATTATTTGAAAAAATTTCATCTGAAATCCATCATCTGCCTTTTGGACTTGATTTTCTTGTCATCATGCCATGCAATGCCTGCAGCCTTTTGCATTCTGTACTTTAACAGTTCCCTGGATTCTTTCCATGTTTTGAAGGATCTGTAAAGAGAGTTGTTGTGCCAAGATCACAGTCTTCACTGTGTTTGCCTTTCAAATACCTTGACAGTAAACAAAGCTGAATGTAGAATTTGTTAACCTGAAATATTCAATCAATAGGATTAATAAAAAAGCAGTTACACTTCAAAGCTGGCCATACGTAACTGCATATGAATTAAAGCTCAGCTAAAATGGGTGGTCATTTTTGGATGATGAAATATCAAGAGTGGATAGGTTTAGTATTAAATCCTCTTTCACTAGTCGTGATTGACTATTAGGTGTTAAATTTAATCTGAAGCTCTAGGGAGTAAATATTTGGAAATAAAAAATACTTAGTAGGATATTTTTTTACTTGTTCCTCTCAGTGCCTTGCTAGAACTTCACTGATGACATGTTTTTCCTGTGACAGAACCTTCAATATTCCATTTCAAACAGTTATACCAAATATCACTGTCGGCAACATCTTCTTTGACTTTTTCATACAAATAGTAATCAAAAGTATTTTGTAATGCAGACACTGATTTTTTGCCTTGTGAACTTGTTTCTCTGGCAAGAAATAGCAAGAAAAGGCACTTCAAAATGTCTACATTGACATCACACATGAAAGTGCGCGTTATGCATCACACGCATGCCATGTACAGCTAAAGAACTGCTGACTTTACTATTTCTAATATTGTTTTCATTTTTCAATGCTTCGAATATTCTTTATAGAATGAAACACAATGAAAAAGAAAAACCACAATTGCTCTCCTACTCTTCTTCCATGTGTATCTTTCTCTCTTCCCTGAAGCATACAGTGGGTTTTGTACAAGGAACCGAGTTTGCAGCAAATGTGCATATCATACAGATTCCTAAATTTAGCCTTATTTGATAAGAACATTTGCGATTTGAAGACTAAGCCTGACCCTTCACTAAGTAAAAAGATTTTAAAGCAGAAGTTGTAGCAAAACCTCTTTTTTAAAAAAAAAAGTGGGTGAGGTAATAACTTTCTGCTTTCCCTGTGGTTTTATAAAAATTGTCAGAACACTGTCGTTTTAAGAGTTTAAAACTTAAAAGGCTGAAAACCCAAGAGGAAGTGATATATTAGAAGCATATGAGAGGTTTTAAGATGACTTTGTGTAGAGAATAATGAGCTACAGAACTGCTTGTAGCGGCAAATTGGCAAAATTGTGATGTCTAATGCCGGCTTTACAACAGGTCCTCATTCTGAATTAGTAATGTGCTCTTTGCCTTTCGTTATTTTTAAAATGTGTGGCACTGTAGTTTCTGATAATATACGCTGGTAGCTCCACAAAGGCTGCCTGCCCCCGCAAGGAGCCTTGTCTTTTCATTCTGTAGAAGTGACTGAAGGGAGTGATTCCTACGGGCTTTGCAAATTCTTCGGAAACTCAGCTGCCCTGTAGAAATTATTGAGGTTTTTTCCCAGTGGAGAACATTAAGGAGCGGCCATTTGGTGTCATATCTTTGCCTGATGTAAATCCTTTGAGTGTAGTTTAGGACAGAGGTTATTGAAGTTTAAAGCAGAAAACGCCCATGTCTTTAAATAACTTTTTTCACCTGTTTCCCAAACTAACGGAAGATTTTAAAAAATCTTAAAATAACACCTCTCCGATGTAGAGGTGAAGTCTATAGACTGATTTATAAGCCTGGATTAAACAACATGGAAAATTCTGTGATGTACGGAATACTGTCTTTTTTTTTTTTCTTACCTAAGGCTCCAAGAATCACGTCAGTTGATGTTAAAATCCCAGATCACCAGAAATTTTAATCATATTTTGCCTCGCTTTTCATCTGGCTAGCAATTCAAACCTGATTTGTCTTGTGCGTTAAGTTTTTTAAGTTACTGTGGAATATATTTAATAAATGTCCTTTGAAATACAACATTTCTTAGCATACATCATGAATTATACTCCTACTGAGTAGCTACTCATCAAGTACAATTCTACAGCTGTTGAAATTAACTGGCAATGGGTAAACACAGGCAGAACTAATTAGAAGTTTCAATAACTAATAACTAATAACTAATTAACAGATCCCTTTCTGTGAAAATAAAAACTTTGCAGGACTATTTCAGGTTTCAAAAGAAGGTCTTTACAGGAAATAATTCTCTAAATCTATTTTCTTTTTCATTCAAGCAAAGGAAAGCCTCTGTGAGGCTGAATGAAGATTACGTCCCTCAGAGGGAATGCAAACCAGGATGTGACAAGAACTTAGTGCAAGAGAGTGCAGGCACCTGAATGTGAGTTTCTCACTTTTTCAGTGAATACACTCGGCGATTGGCAATTTGACAGTCTCTCACGCTTTTCAAAGTCCTTTTTGGTGTCGCTGATGTAGTAGTAGTAATACTTTTTACCTTTCGTTTCTGTTTTAAGAACACAAAAACGTGCGGTTTTTCCTTCCATTTTGGAAGAAATTAACCCATTCATGTTTTGCAGTCCATGACGATCTTTTATTTTTAAGTAGGGACTAGTGTATTTGGGACAATAACTTCATGCCACATCATTCTAAATATATAGTAGCTGTAAATTTCTCTCCTTAGTGTCTTACCTCTCAAGATACATATGATAAGGTTGGTTCTATATCATATCTTATTTTAGTGTCTTGTGACTGATTAATTTTTTTAACTTTAGTTTATTTCTGCTTTTTCCCAGCTATTCAGAAGGACTCTAGGTTGACGTCTGCAAAGTAAGACGCGGTGGCAGTGTGCATTTGCACTGGTCAACAACTGTATTACTCAAACTTTAAATTCCAATAGGGAGAAATCATTTTCAAAAGCTTGAAACTATAGTGTTTAAGGAACAAATTCTCCTGAGATATCCCATTTCTGCAGACAAATCTTTGCTGTATATTCATCATAACTTTTTCACCAGTATTGTAACAAATCATGAGAAAATTCTCTTTGTACTGAGTATCCTTTGAGTTATATACACCTGTCAGCTATTGCAGGCTCCTTGATGACATGATATATAACAAAACCTTGCTTATACTTGAGACATGTTTTCCTTGTTTTGATTTTTTTTCACTATTTCTAACTCTTGCTCTAATTCTCACTTTCTTTATTTTTGTAGTGTCTTTATTTTCTTCTTTTCATTGCCAAGGATGGTGAATGGGTGAAGCTTTATGAGGACTTGGTATGAAACAGCACTGTGATGCCAGCACTACGCACGATTGTAAAATACTAGAAAATCTAAACTTCTTAAACTTTGAGATTCGGTATCTGAATATAAGAAGTATCCCAGTTACTTTAGCAGCACCGATGTCGCTACTTCCAGTCAAGTGTCATATTTGTAATGGAGTAATACTTCTGAAAACTGAAGCTTGTATTAATGATTGTGACTGCTGATGGGTGAAAGTAAAGACAGTCTGGGTACAGCTATCAGAGATTAACTATTTTGCCTTACAGGCTGAATTTTACATCTTTTCTTCAGATCCATGAAATCTTAGAGATTTTAACACAATTAAGTATCTTATTGTAGGTAGGCCTTAGGAATGCTTACTGACCTTTCTTTTGACCTTATGCATACCACTGGACATCTTTTCTTTACCTTTTGTTTTTCTGTTGTCTGCCTTTCTCTTCAATTCATACTGTGTAAACTAACATTTTTAACTAACTTTTTAAAATTTGAACTATCAGTGGCTTCTCATTTTCTGTGCCCTATTTTTGTTATCAGTTTTGCTGCTGCTTCTTTTTTCTTCCTCCAGTCTTGTATTATGACAATTTTTTTACCAAAGGTTGACACCAGTGTTTTAAAAAAATGTATTTTCTCTGTTTCTTCTCTGCTCTTCTTTTCTTCTATCTGTTTTGTTTGTTTGGTTGGTTTTGTTGTTTGGTTTTTTTTTGAATATCACCCGAATGACCTGTAAATGTTTAGGTGCATCCCTTTTATAACTGACATACTGCGTCCTCCTGTTATTTGATTATATAACTTAATGGTCTGTGAGTAATCCCATAGAATGCTGTGGATTATTTGCAGCACTTTCCTGTGCAAGTCAATGGCTATTTTAATAATAGTAGTAATTATTACTAATCATAAGTAAGTAGTGTCTATTTTACTTGTTTACTAAAATAGGGAACAAAATTTCTTCTCCTTTTTTTTTTTTTTTGCTTTGCACAGTACAGATGACCTTGAAGCACAGTTAATAAGTCAATATGGAAAGGTTACTTAAAGTCAGATGTAACTCAAAAGGCACTTCTGTTCCACATTCTGTGCAAACTGCAGATTTGTGAAGAGAAACTGAGACTTCTTCACATTGTAGAATCTTTTTAGACTCTTGCTTCTACATTGCTATTGCCTCAGATACTCTTAGGACATTAAGGATCATATGTTTTTTGCTTTCTATTTCTTCTTATTTAAATGTTCTGCCCCATAATTAATTCTGGATCAAAAGACCAGGACTTAAAAAAAAAAAAGGCCTGGTTATAGAATGCCTTGCTTTGGCCACTGGCACACAGAGCTTACTGCTGGAAAAGAATGATGCTCAAAAGACAGAGGAAAATACCACCTGCTTTCTCACGCTGGTGTATCTTTGCAGTCTTGATAAAAATGCAAGGCAGCATATGCAGAAACTGTGCGGAAGCACTATTCACATGGTAATTCCTTTATATTTGAATAATTTCTTTTCAGATGCCTGAATGAATGCCAGACTAGTGGGAGGATTTGAGCAATCCCTCCCTTAAGTTAATAAGTACCATATTTAGAACCTAACTGTTTTCTTATTTCACTACTTTGCACACTCAAAAATGAAAGGTGGGCTCACTGGTTGAAGTCAAATCCAAGTTCATCTGAATTACTTATATTTAGATCCCAAATGGAATTTAGGAACCTCAATTTTGCTGGAAAAGAGGAATTGGCATTGAAAAGTTTTCCTCACATTATTTCCACTCATGGTCAGTGACAAAACACAGAACTGGGCTGACAACTGCTGAACATCAGACAAATGCGTAAAAGTATTTTTAAATAACATCTTGTCACAAGCCAACAAAAGTGTGCAAAAAAGCACCAGGTCAAAGTCAACATTCATGATATGGAATAAATAAATGTAATCAAACTTAGTAATATCAGTTGAGATTGTTGGAACAGAATTGACACTGTACTTTGCTGAATTTTTCTGATTGGCATCATAGCATCTTCAATTTTGTTCTTATTATTAAGATGTTTAACAGTTGGAGGCACTCTGTGCCCAGGGCTTCTGCTGAATATTTGACATGTTAATCAAATTAAAATTAGAGAAATCAATTTTCATATTTGACCATGCCTACTGTCATTATGACAGTTTTCTTAAGGTCGGTCAGTGCTAACTGGTAAAATGATGTTCCGAATGGAACGAAGTAGCTGATGAAGTAGCCTCTCATATGCTAGAAGACTGGCTCAGCATGGCCTTTCCTGTCAGTTTCTGTTTGGATATGGTGTGTAGCCTAAAATCAATTTGCAACATAAATTAAGCTAAATGATTGCACCAATACAAAAATAAGGATGTACAACGTAACTACTGGTCATCATACTGCAAGCTACCCCAGTCCAAGATGACATCTTTCTTTTTTATCTGTCAAGTGCTTCTATTCCATCGTTACTATTCAGATTTGATACGTGAGATATGTTTTAAGATAGGAGTAAGGTGCATTTCGTTTCACAGTATGTCATCTGTACATGCTCCTGCCCGCACTTTTTACTGTGCATTCATTAAAGTTGTACTGACCCAAACAACAGAAAGCGTAATACATCAGTGTCTTGCTTGCCTCATTTTAAATCAAAAGCCAACTTAATTAACATGGTTTCCCACACAAACAGAGAATCTGTCCATATCCATTTAAAGCTCAGCCAAGATTTCTAACAAACCATGCCCGAGTATTCTCATAGTTTTGCAGACCTTTTGGCATCCATGGCTAAGCATCACGCTGGCAGTGAAACAATAAACTAGGATCAGCTTTGCATCTTTTCAGTTTTGCTTATGGAAAGATTTTGGGCTTTTTAATCGTTAACATTCATTATCCTGAAAAGTTGGGCTATTTTTTCTAGTACTAAAGAATAGTATTAAGTCTGGATAAGACTGAAACCTGTTGAGTTTGGCACATGTTCCTGAAAGGAATGGACCCATTTTCCTTGAAGTACATTATTGAAGCTGTCCTCAATATAAATAGAAAGAAAAAGAAGTGTCAATACTTTCTGCTTTGAGTTCTGCTTTTTGCTTAGTTTAATTAAAAATATAACTTCAAAAATATCACAAAAGTAAAACAAGGAGCTTGGTCAAGTGAAGATTGGAACTTGCGTACCATAAAATGGCTTTTGATTGCTCATTTATAAACAGAGCTAAAGAAAACGTGAAGACGCATGTGGGTAAAATGTATTGATAGCTGAAGGTACTGAATGCGCCTGACTCAGGCTGAGATTGGGTCTCAGGTGTGAGAAAACCTAGAAAAGTCAACTCCTGCACCGACTGGATAGTTCAGTGTGTTAAAGTGCTAACAACTGTCCATTGCTGCCTGCTGCAAGAGAGACCCAAAGATCCTCTGTCTCAGTGGCAAGACAGAAAGTGGAAATGATCCTGTTCTCACCCACCAAACTGTGGATGGTACGTTACTGTTGTGGACAGGCATCACATAATAATACGTGATAATGAATAAAGGATAAGATGCCTATTCCTTTATTTGCTTCCTAGTAGAGGGGAAATCAGCAAACCTTTCCATCACAGAGATATAGGAGACACTTCCAACTAGAATTGGGGGACTTTGTGGGTATAAGAGGAAACAGCTCTTTTCTGCAGTCTCAGGAGAGAGATGCAAGGAAATACGATACAATAGCATTTCACCATCTTGTACTAAAAATGTATTCCTGAAACATAATATTTCCTAACTTCAGAACCAATATAGCTCAAGTTTCACAGCAATGTAGAAACTGTTTAGCACAAGTCCAACATGCATTAGAAGACACAAGAAAAAAACAGCTAAACCTCCCCCTTTCTCCTAGACACTCCGATTAGTCCTCTCAACTTTAAGAAAAGAAAGGACTTTGAATGATGCAGATAAGTTTGTCCGGATTGCATGAAGAAAAAGGAAAAAAAATATAAGGAAAATATTGTTTTGAATGTAATGTTTCTCATGAAGATTATGGTGTTTGAAACAACATTTTAATGATAAGTGTAGTCTGATATCAGAGTAGTAAAAATCTCTCCACCGCATTTTTTCATCCTTTACTGTTTGGTTTTTTTTCTTCCCTTTGTTAGGCAGATGTATTCTACATTTAAGTTAAATCTGGGATTTTATTTTATTTTTATGTATGTCTCTGTGTCTTTGGAATGTTTGTCAAACAATCCTTTAGTGGTGGGATAACCACATTATGCCTTTTGTAATTAGACCTTCCACATTGTAAGGGACTTGTTGGATACAGTGTCAGTCAACAAGCACATTACTAGTCAAGATGAATTATAGATGAGGATATGGGTTTGTGACTGTCGAGGTATTGTGTGGGGAGCTTTTCTGTCTCTCTCTGCGTATGTATATGAAGGAAAGGGATTAAATGCAAATATCACAGCCAGTGCTTTACCTGTAGGTTAGGGTTTTATGTTTTTCATTTCAGTTGTTCTCAAAATCCAGTTGACTTATATTTATCAGGTCTGGCCAGAAAAAAGAACATACGTTCTTGTCCTAGTGCTGATTGGAGAGATTTCCTGAATCATAGACTGTGGAAAAACACATTAACTCTAATGAATGGGTCTTATAAAAGTTTTAAATCCCACTATAGCTAATCAGTTTGAACAAGACATTTAAGCTGTAAATAGCTTTTAAAAGTAAACAGAGCTTTACACTAAGTGACAGCTACTATTACATTTTCTGCTTCTGAGTGTGAGAAAATTAATGTACCAAGAAAGTGCCTACTATTTAAAGGCATCTTGCTCCAGACATTTTTAACAACTGAAATGGTAGAGCACTGAAGTGTCTCATCATTAAATTATGCACTGTCCATTAGAAACAGATGTACCGCTGGAAACCTTGCATGACAGCAGAGTCTTCAAGACATGCCAATTAGGATGATGCTAAAACAGAAGACACAACCTGAGTTACAGATTAGCTGGTCTACTTAGGAAAAAAGACAGAAAGGGAGCAAGTGTTTTCTGTTCTGCTATACAACACGGCTTTCGAGAATATATTTTTCTTTTTTTAATCTGCAAAGCCGGGAGTGTTATTCGATGGGATGAACTGAAGCAATTCCTGAGGTGTTTCTCAACTTCTAAATGATACAATAATAGTAAGGTGACATATGTTTTCTTAAGATTTAATCTTAAAAATGTACTGATCTGAATTTGGAGAAAAAACAATTTAAGAAAGGAAGAAATATAACAGGTTAAAAACTCATATTAGAACATCAGATGTAAGTTTAGATGACAGTGGTCTTGTGAGGAGTGATTCAACCCCTGCTATGCTTTAAGACCAAAATGCTGTAAAACAATTACTTTATGTGTTTTACATCCTTAGTTTGTGGATGTTTTGTTTGATTGCAATTAGATAACAAGATTTCATTTTGTAATGCTGTGGGTTACAGTGTTATTTATTTTATTTCTCAGAATCTTTCATATCTCTAAACCTCAGAATATATTTTAGAAAAAAAATTTCTATTTTAAGCAAATTACTTTGTGCAATGTGTATTTCATATTACTTATTTATGAGAGATGGAACTAAATCGCATAATTTCTCTCTTGTAAATGAACAGTGAAGCCACTGGTGGCATTTTAAAGAGGATTAAAAAGGTAATAAGAAACTTAGTGTAGCTGTGCCTAAGGTGCCTTATCCAACAGCTGTCAGAGTTCTCTATGTTCCGTAGGTTTAGGAAGATGGATTATAAATACGCTTTATGAAGGAAAGAAGTTTGAATCAATTTTTTTTCAGTTTTTGAATGTAGTTACTGACACATATTACAATCATTTTCATTTTTCAGAAATTCTGATGTCATGGTCTTCAGCCAAGGAGAAGAGTAAATATTTCCTGAAGGATGATGTTGACACTGTTCAGCAGTGAATATTCTCTGGAGACTTGGTCAATTCTGTCAAGAAAAATTGACTTTCTGAGTTAAGATGGGTTAATCTTGCATCTAAAATGTAGGGGTTTAAGTTATAGTTTTTTGGTTGTGGGTTTTTTTTTTTTTTTGGTCCCTATACAGTAATTTAATCTCTGAGCTGTTTCTCTTCCTACATTTATCCTGCTATCAATCACATCAATTTTAAGCACTTTTATCAACAGAGATATGGTTAGGTGGAAATAAAGTTAATGGCAAAATCCAACTCTTGAAGAGATAAGTTATGTATCTCCAATATCAGTGATTCAGAGAGCAAAATTGAGGGAAATAGGGAGAATAGGAACCGAGAGCACAGACACAAAAAAATATTCTTTTACAAAAATATGATTACACACATGGATTGGATGGAGGTTGGAAAAAATAAGACAAGAATTTAAATTTCAGAATCTTTCAAAAAGTGTTTATACTGCTGAGCCATGAGAATGAGACCACACTTGCTGCTGACAGTTGCTGAGAATAATGTTCACTGGAACACCTCATTGCAGGGAAATACTACTTAGTTCACATCATTTAAATGAGAATCAAAGCATTTTATTAATTTATTATCAACATGATGGACTTGCAATCAGTTGACTACTTATTCAGAAGCAATATCAATAACATAACAAATCACTTACAACACTAGACTTAGAGAATATGAACAACACCTACAGATCACTTGCCAAGGATGATCCATGAAGACATCCCCCAGGGATCCTGATTGCCTCATTTTCACTCTAAGAACCTCATGCAGAAGCTTTGAAAAGAGAATGAAGAGAATATTCAGTGTCTAATGACAGTTAGGAACATTATGATAAGTTCCTCTTCTATATTAACACGTTTAAACTATTGCAATTATATTAAAAATACTTTAAAGTGAACAACATTTAGCCTTAAGTTTGTTTCAAAGCACCTTTAGTCTTACAGCATGCTGTATGTTGGCCTCACCAAAACTTTAGCCTATTTAAAAAGCATTAAAAATACTTGAAAAGTTATAGATCTAACAGTATTTACTAAAAGTGACCAAAAATAAATGTAAGGTTACATTGATGCTGTGCCTCCACAATTACAGTCATCTACTCTTACAGGAAGCTACCAACATTTGATTTTATAATTACTGTTTTTCAAGAGCTGAAGTGAGGTATTCAGCTAGCAGAAGTGGGAAGACAGGAAGATTTCAGGACATCACGCTTAAAAAATTGATCTAGCACTGAATTAGAGTAAAATCCTTGACAAGGCTGAGGAATAACAGGACAGTAATAAGTGGCTAAGAGTTGTTGTGCCTATCTGACATGTTGGTTCCTATTCCATACGGCGTTGCAGTTATAACTGTATGTAACCTCTTATTTTAACTCGAGGACAGCATGTCTAATTAATTATGTATACTTCTTACCCTTCTCATGTTTAGTTTCCCTGAGATTATAAGAGTAACAGCTGGTTTCCCCAACATTTGACTAAATAATGTTCCTATACGCTATGTGTGTTTGTTTTATAAAATTCTTTTATCAGAAATTAGCAATTTTGAAAGGAAAAAAGTGAAAGAAACAAGGAAGCACATGGTGAATTGTAAGCAGCAGGTTTTGTTCTAGTAAAGCCTCTTACAACAAGCCAGTGACTGTCTTTAATGTTATTGTTGTTTCATTAGTAGATTGGTTTTGTTTTCTTTTTTTTTAATCTATACTATGATTTATTTCTGAGTAGGCCATCGTTTGGACTTAGGTTTCGTCTATTCTGGCAGGACCAGTGATGGCTGATTTGAAACAAGGTCAGTGTTTGATACAATCATTAGCCTGTGATTAGCAGCATCCTTGTAATAAACTGTCCATAATGATCAAACCAATATTTTGTGGTCTCAGCATGGCAAAATACTCAGTGCCATGAAAACTGTATCATTATAATTGGACCTTAGCTAACTACCTATGAATTATTCTCCTGCGCATAATTATGTAATTGCTGTAGGTTCTTACTGGGTAAAAGCATGAGTTTCTTTAAGACGTGAGAAATCTATTTCTATGAGCCAAATGATGTGTGGGCTTGGCCACAGTCAGTGCAGACCCATAAGGTGTCTCTGCTGTCTCGCTGTGTTGGTTTAGCTGCTCACAAGCTAATTTTTCCTTTTGATGAACGATCACCCTCATACCTTTGTGGGTAAGTTACTAATCAAAGGTTTGCCAAACAAACTACGTAAAGAGGAGTAGGGAAGAAAATAACAAACGCATTAAGATCACTGAGCTGTCAGTCATTTTTTGTAGCCTCATTAAGAGAGAAAGACCCCGAAGATTGACATGGATCCAGCCTCCTATGCCCAACAGAGGAACAAGATTTAAGGTGGTCCTATGGCCCAGTAACAGCCACAGGACATGTATTATAAAGAAAACAGTTCTCTTGGGCACCCTTTCAGCTGTGGGCCACTGCGTGATGATGACTTGGAGAGCTATGAACAAAAGAAGTATTGACGATGAATACCCTAAGAAAGCTGTTAGGTCAACATTTAGGAAGCCATGATTTGGAAAGAGATAGAAGAGAAATTGTGTTGCATCTGAATTAGATGTTTACCTTTCAGAAAGAAGCATAGCTGGTGTATTTGCTGTGTCATGCCTCAATAGGTGGCACAAAACTTTTCTCAGTCCATTTGTCCAGCATAAAACTGAAACCTATTCAGTAGCTCTATTTATTTAAAAAAAAAAAAAAAAAGCTTGACTTCAAAAATATGTGAGAATAATGATTTCTAGAGAAAGTGCTATATTTATTTATTTGTTAAAAGCTGAATTGAGAATATGATCTGCAATGACCTTTTGTTCCACCTTTTCAGGTGGGAAGAGTGTAGTGTGTGAATCATTTACATATCCCCAGGTAGCTGTGACAAATGATAAACTTCTTTCTTCTTTTGCTCTAGAAAAAGAATGCATCATGTAAATGGCCCAGACTTTCAGGTACTATCCTTGGTCTCAATGATAGCAATGGTTTAAAAGGGATAAAGTCAGGCTCACTGGAGATGATCCGGAGAGTGTCACATCAGAGTTTGAGGGACAGTGTGCTAGTGAGCTCCTTGGGCCTGTCTCACCAGTGGAGACAGAAAACTGTGTGCCAAGTGGTAGTATAGGCACGAGGGATACTGATGAGCTAGGAATCATGGTAGCATCTGGGAATGGTCAGACAGGAATTCTCCACCTGAAAAAGATGATGGGATCAATAGCCCACGTGAAGTGCATTGACACCAATGCCTGCAGCAGGGGCTAGAAACAGGAGGAGCTGGAGGCCATTGGGCAGCAGGAAAGCTGTGAAGTAGTTGCCATCACGGACACACGGTGGGGTGATTCACACAACTGGAGTACTGCATTGGGTGGCTACAAACTCTTCAGCAGGGATATGCAAGGAAGGAGAGATGGGGGAGAGGCCGTGTATGTTAGGGAGTGTTCTGACTGTCCAGACCTCGACGATGGTGATGATAGGGTTGAGTGTTTATGGGTAAAAGTCAGAGAGAAAGCCAACAGGGGGGATACCATGGTGGGAGTCTGTTATAGACCACCCAACCGGGATCAAAAGGCAGACGAAATATTCTATAAGCAGCTTCGAGAAGTTTCACAATCTCTAACTCTTGTTCTTGTGGGGGACTTCAACTTACCAGATGTCTGCTGGAAATACAACAGAGCAGAGAGGAAACAGTCCAGGGTGTTCCTGGCTTGTGTGGAAGACGAATTATTGACACAACTAGAGAAGGCTTCCTGTTGAACCCGTTGTTAACAAACAGAGAAGGACTTGTGGGTGATGTGAAGGTCGGAGGCCATCTTGGACATGGTGATCATGAGATTCTGAAGGAAGTAAGGAGGAAGGGTCAGTAGAACTGCCACATTCAACTTCCCAAGGGCAGACTTTGGACTGTTTAGTAGCCTGGTTGACAGAGTCCCTTGGGAGGCAGTCCTGAAGGACAAAGGAGTCCAGGAAGTCTGAAGACTCTTTAAGAGGTAAATCTTTAAGGTGCAAGAACTAGCTATGCCAGTGTGCCATAAGATGAGCCAGTGGAGTAGAAGATCGAGTTGGCTGAACAGAGAGCTTTAGCTGGGTCTTAGGAAGAAAAAGAAAGCCTATAGCCTATGGAAGAAGGGGCAGGCCGCACAGGAAGACTGTAAGGATTTTGAGAGGCTGTGCGGGGAGGAAAACTAGAAAGGCTACAGCCCAACTAGAAATTAATCTGTCCATTACCATAAAAGACAATTAAAAATGTTTTTATAAATACATTAACAACAAAAGGAGGGCTAGGAAGAATCTCCATCCTTTGCTGGATGCAGAGGGAAACAGTGACCCAGGAAGAGGAAAAGGCTGAGGTACTGAATGCCTTCTTTACCTCATTCTTTAATGGTAAAATCAATTGTTCTCCGCGTGCCCAGCTCCTTGAACTAGAAGACGGAGATGAGGAGCTGAATGAAGCCCCATAATCCAAGAGGAAATGGTCGGTGAACTATCACACAGCTTAGATGTGCACAAGTCTATGGGGTGAGATGGGATCCATCCAAGGATACTGAGGGACCTGTCAGAAGTGCTTACTAAGCCAATTCCCATGATTTACCTGCAGTCTTGGCTAACTGGGAAGAAAACAGTCGACTGGAGGTTAGCCAATGTGATGCCTATCTACAAGAAGGGCCAGAAGGAGGATCCAGGAAACTACAGACTTGTCAGTCTGGCCTCGGTGCTGGGGAACGTCATGGAGCAGATCATCTCGAAGGCCATCACTCAGCATGTGCAAGACAAACAGGTGATCATGCCCAATCAGCTTGGGATTATGAAAGACAGGTCCTGTTTGACCTACTTGATCTCCCTCTATGACGAAGTGACCTGCTCAGTGGATGAGGGAAGAGCTGTGGACCTTGTCTACTCAGACTTTAGTAAAGGCTTTGACAGCATTTCCCACAGCATTCTTCTGAAGAATCTGTCTGCTCATGGCTTGGATGGGTGTACTCTGCTGGATCAAAAACTGGCTGGATGGCCGGGCCCAGAGAGTGGTGGTGAACGAAATTTAATCCAGTTGGCAGCTGGTCACTAGCAGTGTTCCCCAGGGCTCAGTACTGGGGCCTGTTCTCTTTAACATCAACAATCTGGTTGAGGGAATCGAGTGCACCCTCAGTAAATTTGCAGATGACACCAAGTTAGGTGTGTCAATCCGCTTGAAGGTCAGGAGGCTCTACAGAGGGATCTGGCCAAGTGCTGGGTGCAGCACTTGGGTCACAACAACCCCCTGCAATTCTACAGGCTTGGAGAACTGTGGCTGGAAAGCTGTCCATCAGAAAAGTACCTGGGGGTGTTGGTTGATAGCTGGCTGAATGTGAGCCAACAGTGTGACCAGGTGGCCAAGGGAGCCAACAGCATTCTAATTTGTATCAGAAATAGTGTGGCCAGCATGCACAGGGATGTGTTTTTCCTCCTGTTTTCTCCCCCATTGATGAGGCTGCACCTCAAATACTGTGCCCACTTTTGGGCCCCTCACTGTGAGAAGGATATTGACGTGTGTCCTAGGTTAAATTAGAAAGGAAAGAAGTTCTGAAAGGTTTTGTGACTTCTATAGCCTCGGGGAGAATGTAATCTCACCTGAGAACTAAATAAAAGAGATTTGAAATAGTTCGGCTATGAGATGCCATAGGCTTCTCTGGGCTTAGGAAAAGAAAACCAGTGAAACAGGTTTTAAATTAAAGGGGTGGAACACAATCGGTTTGATACTCAAAGCAATTAAAACCATAAATCAATCATTTAAATTTAAACAAGAGAGGTGATAGAAAAGAGAGGAAGAGAGATGCTAATAACTACATAAATAAATATATACAGATAAATATACATTTTCTGCCCTTCAATCCACACCCCTGGTTTAACAAACAAAGCCCATTCCATGTCGTCACCGCCGGAGGGGTCGGGGCGGGGGTAGGGGGCAAGCCCCAAACAGGAGGCACAGTGTCTTTAACCTTGTAGATCTCAGTTCATAAAGTGAACTGTTCAGGGAAACTTTCACAAAGTCTTTCTCTCTCACCCTTCGTAGAACACGGCTCGGCGTCAGTTTTTCCACTGTCCTTGGGCAGGGGTGTTGTGCATCCCTCGGGTGGGGACAGCTTCATCACTGGCTTACAGGGGATGGTCCTTTCTCTCGTCCCTTGCCAGTGGTGTTCCAGGTATGGGGTGAGGGCTTGCATTCCTCTTCCACCCCCTTGGCAAAACGAAAGACTTGAACGCGAAAGACTCTTCTGCTGCCACGTGGAGGTACGGCCCTCTCTCTCTGATGTGACCTCTCTCTTCTGTCCTGGGCAGAAATCAAATGTGCTTGCCAGGGAAAGCCGCAGATTGTGGCTTTTTACAAGCTTGTACACAGAGGTTCTTGATTGACATGCCTCGGCTCCAATGAGAGGCTGAGAACCTGAGAAGAGGGTTGGTTACCCCTTCCCCCACAAAGATCATGAGAAAATCTTTTCACGGGCTCAGGGGGACGAGAAAGCAAGTGGCGGGGGAGGGGACCTTAGTCCTGCTGCTGCCACCTTAACCCATTACAAGCTGTTTGAAGATGGACAGTGAAGATGAAGAAGGGTTTAGACAAGACTTAGGAGGAGCAGCTGTGGGAACTGGGATTGTTTAGTCTGGAGAAAAGAAGACTCAAGGATGACTTATCACTCTCTACAACTACATGAAAGAGGTTGTAGGGAGGTGGGTCTTTATCTCTTCTCCCAAGGAACAAATGAGAGCTTCTAGGTTAGGATATACATGTGAACTAAGAGATCTTTGATTCTTAACCACGTGTGCCCACTGCTTACTTCTCAGCTTTCTTGAAAGATGCAACAGAGGTCAAGATTGAAAGCTGACTCTTTGGTGGTAGTCTATAAGGAACTGGAAGTCCTTAGACCTTGGGTGATGTAGCTTACCTTGTTTAGACATTTTGATGGAGAGATGACTATAAGACTGGAGCTCAGCAACTGACATATTTGTCAAGCTAATGGAAAAAAAAAGCCAGTTACAATTGATTGATAATTACTACTAGGGCTTCCAATGAAGATTTCCTGTGGTCCCTAACAGGAAACAGGGTAATTTTATAAAGGTGATGTTCCAGTAAGCAACATAATGGACATAAAGCATCCAATATGCTGAATGATGAACTGTGGGATATACTAACATAAACAAGATAGTAAACTAAATGGGATACACAACTCCCATCTCAGCTAAGCATGTATCTGATGTCCTGGTCAGGAACTCATGATTAGTCATTTTGTTTACTTACAGATGATAACAGATAGGTTAGACCTCAAAGGAGAAAATAATACTGAGATGGTAATTCTTTTTCCCCCAATTTCCCCCTACTTGCCATCCCACCCAGGGGAACCAATTATCCTACCTACTATAAAACATTCCGAACACAGTAACTGGGGGCAAACTGCCAAAAAAACCCCATGACCAATGATCATCAAATGATCTCCAAAACCATCTGAATAGATTATGAACAAGGATCTAAGGCTGCATTCTTTAATGGTTCATAATAACTGGAGCAAAATTTTTGCTTTGTCTGTTGGAATACAACAGTTGTATTCTTTTTCTTGGAAAAAAAATTCATCATTTTGAAAATCTGTTAAATAAAGGGATTTTGGAGGGCTAAATTCTTTTATGTGAACGGTTGTTAGAAATCTGTTTGAAACCAGAATACAGGCAAGAACTTAAATTCAAACCATCTTGTTAGGACGACTGCGGTCAAAACCAAAGATTTAAATCAATCTAAATGTGTAATAGTACTCAAAATTCTGCTTCCAAAAGTGTATTTAACTTACTGCTGTAAAAGTAATAGGTTTTTTTTATACTTTTTAGTTTCTGCCAGGTCTTTTCAACCAAGCTTCCAGGATTCATTATTCTCTACCATTGCTGCATTTCAAAACTTTTTAAATATGTGTTTTGTTGTTGTTGCCATGAATCTTGCTAGGCCACACACTCATCTCAAAAAGGGAAACTATCTCTTACCTCCACAATAATTTTAGATGTAGAAATCAGTACTGCTAAGATTACCCAAATGCCTTTACTATCCCGTGACACAGGGGCAAGGTGACTTTGAAAGCAAATAGGTCCAACTCTTCTGATATTAGAGGGAAGGAAATGAATTCATTTCCTGTTCTGTAGTTTAACCATCAGGTTACGAAGGTGTTTCACCGAAATATTGACCTTCATTGGATAATAATTTATACTGATCATTGAGTCCAACTCCCTGCTCCTCACAGGACTGCCTAAGACTAAACCACACAACTAAGGACCAGAAGCTTCTTGAACTCTGACAGGCTTCTCAGCCTTCTCTTATCCAAGCTGAACAAGCCAAGTGACCTCAGACATTCCTTCTAATTCTTGTCTTCGAGGCCTTTCACCATCTTTGTTGCCCTCCTCTGGACACACTCTACTAGTTTGATGTCCTTCTTACACTGCGGTGCCCAAACCTGCACACAGTATTTGAGGTGTGGCTCTATATTTACATATAAAGCAGCAAGCCCAACTATATAGTTAAGACTAAAATGCTCATAAAGGATATTTAGGTATTGAAACATTATGACTATTTGTGTGGATAATTAAATGAACTTTTTCAAGATCTGAATAAAAGTACATTGAATTTGTTCTTTAAGTATACCTGCTTTTTCAGTAGATCTAATAACAAATAATGTCCTCTAGATCTTTTAAATTTGTATATGTTAATAGCCAATAACAATATTACTGGTTTGCACACTGCAGTAGGAGGTAAGAAAAATGAAAAGCAGTGTTGATAAAGAACATTAAGTAGAGATAGTAATTCTAATAATTGTTCTCATCTTGCTGTCTTTTGCAGCTCGTGCCTAGTGAATGTCATCAACTGTAATACGCTATATGGGTTAAAGGATTTTTTTAATTTCCCCTTCTTTCATGAATCATTTGCTTACCTACCATCTATTTTTCTTCCAAAGAGTCTGTTCATTTCAAATTTCTGCCCCTATGAATGTCAAAGATAGAGGAGTACACTTCTTTTGAGAAAATAAGCATTGCTAAGTTCAACTTTCTTTCTCTTTTACTCTTAACACCTAAGTTCAGACTTCCTAAATTTAAAAAAAAAAAATATAATACATTCAAATTGTCTTTGGTTTTTTTACTGTTTCTTCATGTCATTATATGTTTTATCTGTGTATTGTGCATATTCAACATTTCCAGAAATTGCCCGAAAAAAGTGTTCAGAGCTTTTAGTTTTCATTGGGACAGGATTTTCTAACAGAGAAAGAATTGTGGGAAAGTGCATTGTTTCATTGCTCTTGGTTCAGGGATTTTCAGTTCCTGATGGACTGTGTCGACTCTATCACTGTGACCCTAGGAATGTGGGCTTGTAAAGCGAATCCATTCATATTGAGAACGTGATGTTCACACTGCACAATATCATAGATTTTTTAATTCAGGCAGTTCTTCTGGGTTTGTTTCATTCAAAATTCAGTCCATATGTTCCAGGATTTCTCTGTGATATGAACAAAAACATGATAAAATGGGGAAAACTGGAATATTTGCTTTAAGATCTCTTTCCTGATCCAAACTAAAATCTAATGTAGGTACACCCATAAACTGTTGGTTGTGCTTATCTGATTTCCTGTTTCTTGCAAATCTTTCCCAAATGACTACTCTCTTTTGCATATCTTATTTTCTCTTTCTACAATTATTTATGATTTTGTTTTATGGAACATTTTGAATTAAGTTTAGTTTACATGAATGTTAACGTGAAGACTTATTTCTATAGGCTTACAGAGTGCAGTTGAAAAAAAAAAAGAATACTGTCCCTTCTATTCTTGGAATAATTTTTATTTTCTTGTAAAATTATCTTGTGGCAGAGGGATTTAGGAGCAGTAAGAAGTGATGATTTTTGTTTTAGCTTTTCTAGAGCAAAAATCTTACCTTAAAGGTCTCTTCCAACGAGATGATTCTATGATTCTGTGAAAAAAGGACAGATTTTTACCTAAATGTCAAGGAACAAGAAATCTGGACAGTCACAGGTTGTTTCTTTGTATGAGTGACAAGAGAAACAATAGTGTTGTTGTCACGAACCAAGTAAAATGAGTCAAAAGGTAAAGTAGGGAGCTTAGATAGAGACGGGCGAAAAGAGTCCCAAAATACGTGGTGTTCGGTCAGTAGCGTACAAGAGATTTTCTCTTTTTGGAGTCCTCGTGTTTCTGAAAAGAGTAAAAGCAAAAATGTCGACATGAAAGAGTTGACAGATGGCTTTTATGAACTGTAGAATAAACGTGACACATAATACTTTTGAAGAACACTGTATGGAAGAAACCAGCCTGGAATATTTTTTAGATTAATTGTTGCGACTGTGATCTTCCACTATGGTAATAAATATTCTTTATATAATTTTGGTTTGTGTGTTTTCCTTTTGAACTTTCCCTTTGACAATAAGACTTTATTCTTAGCAGGCAATTTAGACAGGTTATGATTAATGAAATGTAGCACAATTTTTCTGGGTCTGACATGTTTTGTATTGCGTGGCCTGTATCTTATGTTTCAAGACATCTGTGAAAAATAAAAAAATAAGCAAGAAAGCTTGTGGGTTTTTCTTGCCACTAAACCATAATCTTGTGCATTCCTGAAAATATATTTTTAAAGATCTTTATGACCTCGGTTTCCTTTTCTATTGATTTAGGCTAAAATATTTTTTCAAACATTAATTTTGACATGAGCTTATAGTTACACTCGTGATATCCTTAGTAAGTAAATTCAGGATTTTAAAAAGCCAACATATGTAATGCTGCTTTGGACATTCTCTGTTTGTTTAGGTTGTTGTTACCTGTTGATCACAGCTTGTGCATTACTGGATAGTACTCCAACATTTTAAAAGAAAATGTCAGGTTTCCAAGCTGAGTTATGGCAACAGTCTTTCTTGCTCCTACCATGAACGCTTCTCTACTAGAACCGAAACATAGAAGGACACTTGCCGCTTAGAATCTCATACACACTGGAAAACTAAAAATTTTGAAAAATTAACCCTCAAAATATTCAGCTTTATTGCATTAATTCTGTGATTTCTTGTAACTTATCATAGAATTATTTCTGGAATTAAACAAAAAAAAAAAGAAAAAGCTATAAAGGCCTTTAATGGAATTTAAATGCAAGTGAGATAAAAATAATTGTTGTTAGAGATCCAGATTCACATTGGACGGAAATTATCCCTTGTTTCCGTGCTTATGTGACTTTTCAGTGTTTCTCCTTTTTAAGAGAGACAACTTATCCCAGTTTGAAAAGGATGGAAGGGTTTGCAGATTGACAACTCGCCTCAGGAATATGTTAACCCTCTGAGAGCTAAACAAAAGAATTGAAATGTTCGGGCCGATAAGACAAAAATGGGGCTTACAACCACCCAAAGAAAAGCAGCAGAGCAGGTTTTTGGATTAAGGTGTTTACAGCTGTCTTTGGCCTTTTCCCTTTGGCAATCTCTTTTCAACCACCCCCACCACTACTCCACAAATGAAAGGTTACCTGCCATGCCGAAGATCTCTTACTGTCCCGGCTTGAGGATGACTGCTGTTCTCTCTTTCTGTCCTCCTGCTCCAAAAATGAGATGTGCGTGCCAGGGAAGCCACGTGATTTGCAGCTTTTGTAGGTTATGCTAGTGTGGATGTAACTTCTTCTGTGAGCGTGTTTATGTGTTTCATTTTAGTATGCATCATCACATTGTTTAGTGAAAGGAGTAAGTTTATGTTTTACATAATGATACATGTAGTGTATACTTTGCATGGTTTTAATTTAGTAGGGCAGTTCTTTTCATTAAAAGATGGCTCTAATGACAAAGTAAGTTTCAGAACTATGTGCATTAAGTTTAATTCTCACTCGGTTTAAAAGAAATACTTCGGAAACAAATGCATCAAAGCTCAGGGAAGTTGTTAGTAGGCATTCTGTTTTTTAAACAGATGAGGAAATTGATGTGACAAGTGGGGCCTCTGGGGCAAATAAAGCAATTAAATAATCTTGAAATGGGGTTGTGGAATTTATGTAAATGTCCCTGCTGATCTATCTGCAGCTTTCTGGCTTTTCTTTAGCGACCACTTGCTCTTTCCCTGATACTGACGAAATTAAACATTTTTTTCTTCTAAAGCTGACCACTTAAATGGACAAACTGTTTCGTTCTTCCTCTGGATCCTGGATACAAAATACATGTTACTACCATAAAAAGAAATAGTCCCTTCTAAGGAATGTTCTTCACAGAATAAATTCCCTGTTAACAAATTATATTCTTAATGTCCCATTCAAATCCTATATTGGTCTTGTACTGATAAAATCTTGTTTACCTTAGTTTTAGTTTTAGAAATGAAGTTTGATCCTCTCAGTCTGATTCCTAGAGGACAGCTGTGCATATCACAAGAAAACCAGTTAGCAGATGCTACTGAGTTTCAGATGTGTAGAAAACCCGGCTAAAGGTAAAACAAAGAGAATGGACAAAAACACAGAACTACCCATTAAATCTCCAAAGTCACATCTTCTAAGAAATTGTCTTCTAAGAAATAGTAGTAGGTTTCTCTTAAGAGTCAATAAGGTGTTTGACTCATGCAGCAACTACCTTGCCAAGTTACATTTCTATTGTAAGAAAAAGAATGACTCTTTCTTTAGCACTTTTCTAAGTTCTGATCATAGAAGACAAGAAGAAACACAATGATCACTTTCTCTGAAAAAATGTGAAAAAAAATCTGAATTTTTAATAATAATGTTATTTAAACCCTACTTTCTTCACATACCTATGTATCTTTATCTGGAGTAAACAATCGTTTGTAGACTTAGTCCCTGATTTTGCAACTAGTTCAAGTAATCAACACCTGGACCCATGAGGAAATTAGTTCACTTCAGTGCAGGCTTTTAAGTGAACACAACTAGAACAATTTGGAATTCATGTCTACGCAGATAGTAATGTTATTAGTTTCTCTGTCCTAAATTTCTATTAAGAGATTAAACTTCTGTCTTTGCTTTCCATCTCTCCTGACAATGCCTTTTAAAAATTTCATAAGAGATATTTCAGGATTTATAGCTACAAGGAAATGTTTTTCTTCTTAGTATAAAATTTCTCATTGTTCTTTGAATTTTAGAGCTGCCATATAATGGTACATTATTCTTATGACACTAAGTGATAGATTCATGTTTTGGTTTTGGTTTTGTCACCCAGCAATAAACATTAAAATTAGATTATTCATTCCAAAAAGAACAGGCAAGTAGTCTTCTGAGGCAAAGGGGTATAAAGGTAGTTTAAAAAACAAGCCATTTGCTCAGCAGTTCATAAAGACATTCATGAACCAAAACTAAGGCAACACTGTTAAATACATTATTTTGTGAGTTAAATATACCTTAAAACCCTAATTCTACCCCTGGCCAAACATATGTTGCTAGGTCAAAAGGAATGTTACTAGACCCTTCAGGACTTCAAATTTATAAATTACATTAATTTCTGACCCCTCAAACTCTTGGTTACTGGCCTTTTAAACTTGGCGGCATGCTTTTTGCCTTTACTCTGTTGTGCCAAATCATTGTCTGAGCCAGTTGGACAAAAAGAATGCAAGGACTTCTGGCTGTTCCAGCAGGCAGAGCTTCCCAGCTGTTATGTCTATAGCTAGTCTCTGCTAGATTTCCAAGTAATGAGCAATTTGGCCCTCGTGAATGGCTTTTAAATGGGAGGAGATGCCTGAATCACTGGCCTTTTCCCACTGTTGAGCCTAATAAATACAATACGGTAGACGGCACAGACTTGTTCCCTAATTCCTTGATGCTCAGCTTTTATTCCAGCTGACTCTTAACATGAGTTTTCGGAGAGCTGACCAAGGTCCTGACGGAAAGTTTATGACTGAAATTACACAGCTAGACGTTTTGACAGCTTATTTGTTGAAAACAAGTGAACTAAACCAAACCAGACAAACAACAACAAAACCAAAACAAACTAAAACTTTAGTCCATGTCCTACACTAATCTGCTATAACCTTTGAATATTTTTCAGACACATCACCCGAATCCAGAACCCAAGTATGTGCAGTATTTTGCATGTCAGTGGGATTTTGGAAATCTACAGAGTTATGAGACTATGACTTGCCTTAGCCACAACTTTTCTCATTTCTCCTGCATGGTTTATAACAAGGACAACAAAGTAGAGATGATGTACATGAGAGGGGGTTTGCTTTTTTTTGTTTTGTTATGCATATGAACTAAAAAACCAACCAAACAAACCCCACATTAACATCTTCAAGGTAACTCCATTTTCTAAAAGTTATTTGCTAGTTGATGGTTAATTGCAAATTGATAGTTAAATTAATTTTCAGCAAATGAAGATCAAGGCAGCCAAAGTTAGAGCTTATCTTTGAAAATAATTCCTAATTCATGTGGAATTTATAAGCATAAAATTACAAAGCACTTCAAGATACCTGCATGGGTTTGGCATTCAAAATATAATATTTTCTTGACTTTGAAATTGCCAGATAAAAATAAGTCTGTCCCTTGCTTCTTTTGCTGGAGTGTCAGCCATGAAGGGGATGGGAATATACTAAGGCTTCTTTTAAGGAATGGTGTAGGAACCACTCCATTAATTTTGAGATTACCCTCACAAAGCAGGACACATGGACAACCTGAGTATAATCACATGTAAATAAATATTTTCAACTAGTTCAAAGACTCTGCATATGAAATACGAACTTCAGCAATCTTTCTCAATTTAAGATTTTGTAGTATGTCTCCTCTCTGTCCCTGAGGTCCCACTCAGTCTGAATTTCAGTGCAGTGTAGCTGACACAACAGGCCATATTCTTCCATTAGAATGTAGTGCTAAAAAACCTTTTGAGAGCAATAGGAGTTCTATATATGGGAAGAGGGGAGAATTTCTCCTGCTGTGGTTTTCTCTATATTATTGTGTATTTTCCAACACTAATATAGGACAGCTTCTGTCTGTCTTTCAAAGTGCAGCTTTGCCACCCAGATTTCAGAGGCTTTGGCCGGATTGTTACTCAGTGTGGAACTTAGAAAAGAGAAGAAAAGATTCAGACGTGCACAATAGAAGTGCAATTTCCTTATAAGAAAATTGCTGCTCACAGGCGTGGGGGAGGGTTGGGAAGTTCTGTCAATTTAACAGTTAAGTAGCCATTTACACAGTACCATATGACAGCACAAACTACCTTCCCACATCACAAGTCCCTCAGAAATTATGGAGCACATTGATATGTACTCTTTGAAGTGAAAGGAAGATGGCAAATCAATACTTTATATTGACCAACAGAAAAATTACTTTTAAGCTGTTGCTGCCTGTAGATCCTTTGAAACTCACTGGTTTGAGTGTAGTCATTGTTTCATCAAGTCCTGCTTTACAATCCTTATCAATAAGCTGTAAAGCACATGTACTGTATATAATTCCTCTTCAAGTTTGGCTTCACAGACCAGGGTTCATAAGGTGTTCAAATTTATACTTTTGCTTAATTAAAATGTTTTAATTGGTTTACTGGCATAGTTATTCACTCACCATGTAAGTGACTTCCAAGATGCTTTATACGCACATTTCTCATCAACCACATTTCATGTTTTTGTAGATCTTATCTTTCTTTTTTCAGTGATTATGAGAAAATATTTATTTTTGTCATTTATCCTTTCCTTTTATGATGAATTTTAGACTCACTGAAGCATTTAGAAGACAGTTTGACCTCAGAAGAGTTTCGTTTAGTCTTACAAAGATGAAATTTAGTTAGAAGTCTACATCATATTTTGATCAGTGTATTGGGGTATAAGGGAAGGAAAAAATGGTACAATTAAAACTATTCACAGCAATATCTGTAACTGGGCTAAGAAAAATTAGTAAGTTGTTATGACATTTTCAAATGAAATTGCACAAGTTAGAATACTGAACAGGTATTTGTTCTGCTGTTGGACTATAAAGAGTTTAAGTGATGGAGTTAAGAAAGGGTACTCTTGTTTGTCTTTTCCTTGATGTTGCCTACTAGACTTAGATCTTATTCTTTTCATTTAGACCTATGTATATCTCTAGGATCACATATCTCCTTGTTTTTTCACCAATGACTAGGAGATAACTAGAATTAAAAGTGGGAACATTCATATTTTCATGAGTCTTAGATACATTTGAAATACTTCCTCTTTTTTTTTTTCTTCAGCTGATTGCAGCTAATTTAGTTTCTATTTAAAATTAAATATTTATGCATTATCTCAAATACAAAGGAACTCACTTGCTCATGTGAGTCTGGAAGACTTACTGTAGCAAAAGGGAGGCAGGCTTATGGCTTGACAAAAATGAAATACTTTAATTAGAATGAAAAATAATAGGGTAAAGTTCTTGTAGACTTTTACAACGAGTTTGGGTTTGTTTTGGTTTTGGTTTTGGTTTTTTTGTGGTTGAATACTTAAAGACTTTTTACCAGTTTAAAATTCTTCAAATGTTTATCTGTTTTAAGTTATATTTATAGTAGAATCTTTTCCTGATATCTCTTTTTTTTTTTTTTTTTCCTTTCCTAGATATTTTGGATTATGTTTTATTGTCCTAGAAGTGTAATCCAGTCAAATGCTGGACTGTGGATGTCTGATCCACAGCTCTTTATTAGCAAGTACTGTGTCATACTTTATCTTCAGTGCATGGAGTTTTTATTAGCACTCAGACTGAAAGAATGGCTTATTAAATTGAAGTGTAGATAAGTGAAGAGAATGGTGTGATGAACATAAATAGGAAATGTGTATTCATTATTACTTGTAATCTACTTTGTAAGAAGTAAAAGAAAACTAACAAAATTAGCAGACATCGGTTTTTAAATGCAGGTAATATTTCTACGCAACGTTCAATTGAGCCGTGGAACTGAATCGCCCAAAATTTTCTGGAGGACAAAAGAGCAAATGAGTTCAAACACTGAGTAGACAAGACATGAAAGAAGAGTCTCACATGAAGGCTATTAATGCAAAGATCCTAACAGAATCAGGCTGTCAGAAAATAAACCAATGCAAATAATCATGGCATCCTTTCCTGTTCATATAGCCTTTTCTTAAAAGCACACTCTTGGCTACTGTTAGAGCCAGCATTTTCGAATCAGATGGCTTTGTAATCTCAGCTTTTACAGATATTCTGTTGCTACTCATGCCTGAGCTGCAGAGGGCTACCAGTCAGCTTTGGAGTGTTGTTTAGGATAGTAACCATCATGTGTGCTTCAATTTTAGACCCACTGAAAACATCGTTCAGAAAGCCATTGCATCTTTAAGGGTGAATACGAACAACATCATAATGAAAATAAAAGCCTCTGTGTCACCAGAATCAAATCGGGAAGAATATATCTAGTTCATCCACTAAACGAATGTAAAATCATCGATGGGCTTCTGTAAGCTTTGAGCCAGGCAGTAAGAACATGACTCTGGAAACAACATCAAGTTCTTATCTTACAGAAGCACGTACCTAATTAATATGCACATCCTTCCCTGTTTGTGCCGTTGTTTGCTCTGTGTAAACATCTTGAAATAGCTGGTTTCCCCTTGTGTTTGATACTATGGAGAAAATTACTGACATGTTAAAGATGATGTTTGTCAGTGTTGGGACAAAACAGCCCTTTGTTTTGAATTACTTCTGCCCCAAACTTCTTTAATTCCTAACACATAATAACTGTTGTCTGTCGCTAGAGCTGACACATATCAATTTCTCTGAAGCCTATGGGTAATCAAAATAAACATTAAAAAATGCTTTTCATCATATGCAGTAAAAGGGTGTGAGAGAACATTTTAATCACTGAGATTTGTATAGGTATATTTGACTTCTTTTTCATATATACTTGAACCTCACAAGAGCGATTAAATTTTGTTATCTCACTCTTAATATAAATAAATATAAATAAACTATTATGAGAACAGATATGTGCTGTGATCAAATGCAGTTAAGATATTTCTGGTATAGAAGGAGATTGTAACATACTCTGTTCTATGAACATTCAAATTTTGGATTATTTCATTTGTTTCTTTCTATGTGCTTTGTCACCATTTTCTGTGCTTTTTCGAGGCTTTTTTTTTCATATACAAAGAAGATAGAACGGTATTTTTTAGGTATTCTAAATAAGCTCCTATCTATTCCACAAGTCCTCGAAAAGGCAGATACACTACCCACATTTAAATTTCCCTTAAGATCCACTTGTGCATTTTTTGCATTTTTAATATGGAAAATATTCACCAAAATTTCTCTCAAATAATTTATTTTCCTACTGTTATTAATTGTTAAAACAAAAGCCTGATACAACAAATTAGCTCATTCATAGCCAATTCAAACCAGAAAGCTCAGTCATTGTGTCACCATTATGTTTGCTTTCAGAAACAGATTTCTGCTGAAGATAGTTAGCAAGAGTTTAGCTGTTGCTCCTAGCTGCTGAGTTCTATGAAAAAAAGTTCTATCACGTAGCCATACATTCTAAAAGGACTTTTGAAGATTAGTATTTCAACCTAATTCAATGCACTAAGAAATGGCACAGAAATTCAACATAAAATGAGCTTTAAGGTGGCCTCTATCATACCATGTCTTAGACTACGACTGGTAAAGATCAAGAAAGCTGGGGGAGGGAGGGGCTGAAAAAAATAGCAGTTGCTTGTCAACATCTTTTGAATAACTCTAAAGGAGCTATTAAATTGCAGAATGGATGCTTTCTAGATACTCCTCTGGAGAGTTTGTAAACCACTGTGATGCCTAATCTACATTAACCAGTGCCTCAGTCTGGCTATTCAACATAAGGCAGCAGTGATCTGGAGCTTCTGACACACACCAGAAATTCACAGAATCACAGAATCGTTTTGGTTTGAAGACACCTTTAAGATCACCAAGTCCAACCGTTCACCCTGCACTGCCTGGTCACCACTAAACCATGTCCCTCAGCATTAATTCTACACGTCTTTTAAATAACTCCAGGGATGGGGACTCCACCACCTCCCTGGGAAGCCTGTTCCAATGCTTGACCACCTTTACCGTAAAGAAATTTTTCCTAATACCCAACCTAAATCTCCCCTGGCACAATGGCCCCTGCTCCTGCTGGCCACACTATCGCTGATACAAGCCAGGATGACGTTGGCTTTCTTGGCCACCTTGGCACATTGCTGGCTCACATTCAGCTGGCTGTCAACCAACAGTCCCCAGTCCTTTTCTGCTGGGCAACTTTCCAGCCAAATTCCTGTATTCGAAATCAGCCGTAGTTCAGTAAGTTGTGGGAGACATTGTGGCTCCCAGAACACAAAAAAGTAAGAATACTGTCTTCCGGTCTGAGATTCTATTGTGTGAATATTTGCATATACACACTTTATTCTTAGCAGTGTACTAGAAAAAGTAAAAGAAGATGGAAAACGCACTTGAATGCAATAAAATGTAATTTAGTTTCTAAACAAAAGATAAGTTTCCAGATTTTTTTTTTCCCTTATAAAATGCTATTTTCCAAAAATATTCCCCAGATTAAGAATGTATCAGAAATGCAACAGGGATACTAAGAAGCCCATAGTCCAGATGTTAGAGAGAGGTATCAGCTTTTATGGAGAGGAATCGACTTCTCTACTTGTTTATTCAACATCAAAAATAGAATTCAACAGCCTGACAGACAGACGCTGAGGTCTAAATGTGAGGATTCTCTGCAACAGAGCTGTGGGGTTGTTTCCTCCTTGTCTTCGCATCTCTCTACCATGAACACCCTGTATGCCACATCAGAAACATGAGCAGATGTGGGTTTTGGCTTTGTTTATTTTTTTTTTTCCCCTTTTGTGGCAGCTTATTTGGGGTAAATGTTTTATTTCCTGCTTTGCACTAGCATAAAAGCAGTTGAAATCTTTCAAAAACAGGGGGGGGGAAAGGGACTTTCTGTGTTAACTGGGACATTAAGTTAAAAATGAAAAAATATGTTGTATGTCACTTAGAATACAAAACATCTTTTGATGTGCCCTTGATACAAAAAAAAAATAACAAACCAACAACCAAACAAAAAACCCCAACCAAGTAAAAAGTCCATTAGAGCTCGTTATCCTTTCACTTGCCTTCTTTTCTTCCGTCCCTTCCTACTCTCTCTTTTCCCCGTCTCTCTCTCTCCCCTCAGCTCCCCATTTTGTTCCTGGAACATTCTGTTTCTCTTACAAGCTAACAAGTTTGATGTGGCTCTGTGTCTCATTCCCTTCCAGGCTTGCAGCTGTTTTGGCAACAGAATAAAAAATCCCCATAACAAATCAAATAAAAGCCCATTCTGCGAAGAGGAATTGAAAACAGCAGGCCTCAAAGAGGACTGCACATGAGATGCCTTGTTCTGGCTTTCAACACAACTCAAATCAGAAACACATTACCATAATCTGAAACAGCCCACTGCTAACACAAGACAGATGGTGGGTAATAACCCATGCACCATTAATAAATAAATTCCAGCATTAAAGGCTTTACAAAGTATGACAACATTATCTGGGCAAAATTACTGCCCCTTTTCCTCTCTCAACATTATTTCACTCTCTTGTGGGTCTCTTTCACTCCCTTTCCCTCCCTTTTAAAGCGATTGTACTTCTGAAGGAAATTAAACATGGTGCAAGTTTTAATCAGATGAAACCCGTCTTGGTGTACAAGTCTGAAACTCCAGAAGGGAAAAATAAAATTGCTGCCAAAGTGTAATAGCTCCCATGTACTGCCATTGGATCAGCAAATGACAATTTATTGCACTGCACTCCACTAGCTGTCTTTGCCGCTCTCATGTTCCACTATTCTTATATTTCACTAAGAATTTCAAGCAAGAATTCCGGCATTGCATTTTCTACTTTCTTGACAGACGTATGTAACATTATTCAGCTTTTCTTCCTCAAACTCCACCGTTTATCTTCTCCCTTTTCTTCCTCAGTAATTTCAGAGATAATTTTCTGTGAAATACATATCTTTAAAGTTTAACAAAGGTTGGAATGTATTTAAAATAAAATAAGATGGACCTACCACACAAAATTGTGCCTGTTCAACATGAGTATAGCACTTGCAAGGGGAAGGAAAAACAGAAGGGATGAAATTTTTACAGTGTGTTACACAATTATAAGTACAGAGCTTAAATCCCTAGTGGAATTTGAAATTGGTATTTTTCTAAAGTTCATAATGTTGCTGTGGCAGGTTGAAGAAAAAAACCTGCTTGAAGGCTTATCAATTGAATTATTCCCTTCCATGTTACGATTGGCAGCATCTCATCGGATGAGAAAGTTTTCTCGGGAGCGTACTGCCCCTTTAAGAAGCTGCGGGCTCGGGCGGCCGGGGGGCTACTCGGGACTTCCTGGCTGCCTTCCGGAGGGCTTCGGGGCCATTCGGCTACTCGGGACTTCCGGGGCTCGTCGGGACTTGCGGGGCTGCTTCTCCGGACGGCTTCGGGGGGTTTTCTCGGCTCGTTCGCGGCTTCTCAGTTTTCTCCGGACACCCCCGGCTCCGCTCTGCGGGAGTCACTGCGGGACTTCAGCTTCGTTCCGGGAAAGAGGCTTCTCCAAACCCTGCAGCTTGGCTCCGGGGACCTTGCAGGCTGCCGGAGTGGACCGTGCACCGGGGCAGCCCCCGCCACGCCGCCTGGGATAGACGGCTCACCTGGAGGTTTTTCTGCTGCCGTAAGGCTTTACCCTCTTTGTCTGCTGCTTTGATTTCTTCTCTGCTTCAACGAATTCGGTAGGGACAGCGCTTTTCCACACATTACAGCCCGGCGTTCATAACAGCCGCGGTTTCTTTTGTTCGCTCCACGAAAGCGCACACGTGGCCGGTGCCATTTTTCTGGACTGCACGTGGTACCGTCCCCCTTTGTCTCTTTTCCTCGCATTTAACCCTCACCTTTCCATCCTGCACAGACTCTCAGATTTTGCATTGGTTTTTCCCTGCATGTTATATATATTGTTCTAGTTTTAATAAAGTTTGTTTCAGTTTTCCAAACGTTCAGAGGTCTCACAAAATCTTTTATTTTTTCTCCTTTTCGTATCTCTGCTTTTGAACCCTTTTCTCTCCCAGAGGAGAGGGGTTCGGGGATAGGGAAGGGCTCGTCCCCGTGCTCGGCTTGCCTCAGCCGACCGGCGACATAATTGGCGTCCCTGGGTGGGCTTCTGAATAATTTAATATTTCATATTTTTATTAAAGTTTGGAAACTGAAACAAACGAGGTTTTTCCAGGATGGTGCTAAGCGAGCTTTTGTTTGAAGCTCTTAAGCAGTACGGTTTAAAAATGCTCTATGATCTGGTGCCTGGCACACCAACTGTGATGTCAAATTACCTGTTTCTAATTGGTACTGGTTTATGGTTTGCTGGTCTGGGGCACTTAGCAAAGAAGGTGTTCACCCTGGCGTGTGTAATTTCGGTGTTTTGGTCTGTACTCAGTCAGTTTATAATGCTCCCAGTGTATTTTGCACAGTACATGATAGTGGCTGCTTATGATTCCTCTAGCAAATGGATGATGGGAAATAACACTTCTCCATTTGGTACTGGATCAATGGCAATTGAAACTGGATATTCGGCAAAGGGTATTATTTTCCTGTATTTGATAACTTTGTTATCAGTTATCTGTAACATGGTCCAGGGGTGGATAATTATCAAGAATAGGTATCACATGGGCACTACACCCACTAAATCAGCTGCTGCCACCCCTCCACCCAAACGAGCACAGGTTGCCCCTGTGAAAAAGAAAAATCAGCCCTCTGGTGCTAAACACCAGAAAAAGACTAATTATGCAACAGATAGCTCTGATGACGATGCAGGACCAAGCACCTCTCAAAAGCATCCAGGAAAGCCTTCAGGGAATACTGCCTCAGCGACTCCAACAGCACCGCCCTCCCAAGGATCCTCATCACGGGATGAGTCATCAGATCAAGAGGTAAACACCCAGCCTCAGTCCAGGAAGGACCTGAGAAGCATTAGAAAGGAATTTAGCAGGCATGATGGTGAGTCACTAATGAATTGGTTGCTTTGCTGCTGGGACAATGGGGCTGATAACATTGATTTAACTAGCAAAGAAGCCAGACAGTTAGGAAATGTGGCCCGGGAAGGTGCTATTGATAGGGCAATGGGCAAAAAGGCAAAACAGTGCAGTCTCTGGAAACGGCTTCTGACTGCTGTGAAGAGCAGATACCCTTTCAGAGATGACATAGAATGCCGCCCTACTAAATGGACTGTCCTGAGCAAAGGTACTAACTACCTGAGAGAGCTGGCTATGAAAGAGGTCATCTATGGTGACTGGAATGTTAATGTCAACCCGGACCAGGTGCACAGTAACGAGCCCTTGCTGCGCAAATTTGTGCAGAGTGCACCCCAGTCATATGCCCATACATTGGCCACAATGCTGTGGGAAAGAGAGGGTGAAAATCGGCCACTCACCATAGAACAGGTGTCTAACAGGATTCGCCAGTATGAGGACAGCCTTTCCCATACCTCTGCCTTCATTGCAGCAGTGGAGAAAGTGACAGACAAAATGACAGAGAAAATATTGGACTCTATTAACAGGTTAGAACAAAGAACCGTTTCCTCTCCTGTGTATACCCACGTGTCAGCTGTTTAGGAGAAATCGTCCTCCCAGAGCAAGGCGCAACAGACAGGACAGGCCACGATGTGACCGCCAGTGCTGCTCGAGAGGTCGTGAAGAGACGAGGAGATGGGAACAACGACCTGCCGCTAACCACGGGGTACCAGCACGTGAGCTGCAGAGCAGACCACACCAACATGACGACTGCAACCGAAGAGTTGTCGCTCCAGTCTTTGGCGAACAGTGCTGCAGCCCAAGGAGCAACTCCTATGAAGAAGGTACCACAAGCCGGATAGACCCTTCCACTGACCGTGGACCACACCCTAGGCATTAGAGGGGCCCTGCCTCTAGCCAGGTGGAGGAAAGGGATAACAGAGTATACTGGACTGTGTGGATTCGATGGCCTGGCACATTAGAACCACAGAGGTACAAGGCCCTGGTAGACACAGGCGCCCAGTGTACCTTGCTACCATCGGATCATCAAGGAACTGAGACTATCACGATCTCGGGTGTGACAGGAGGATCACAAGAGCTTACCTTGGTAGAAGCTGAGGTCAGCCTCACTGGGCATAACTGGGAAATTCACCGAATTGTGACTGGCCCAGATGCTCCATGCATTTTAGGCATAGACTTCCTCCGGAAAGGGTACTTTAAGGACCCGAAAGGTTATAAATGGGCCTTTGGGATAGCAACCGTGGGAGCCGATGGCATTATCCGGTTGTCCACATCGGCCGAACTTTCGGATGACCCTTTTGTTGTTAGCAGAATGAAGGTGGAAGATCAAAAATTGCCTACTGCATCCTCTACAGTTCACCGCCGGCAATACCGCACCAACCGAGACTCTCTGCGCCCCTTAGAGAAAATGATTCGAGAGTTGGAGAGACGAGATGTCATCAGCAGAGCTCGCTCACCTTTCAACAGTCCTATATGGCCTGTGCAAAAGACCAACGGGGAACGGAGATTGACAGTGGACTATCGTGGGCTGAATGAAGTGACACCACCGATGAGTGCTGCTCTTCCTGATATCTTGGAGCTTCAGTACGAACTGGAGTCCAAGGCAGCAAAGTGGTATGCCACGATAGACATTGCTAATGCTTTCTTTTCCATTCCCATAGCACCAGAGTGTAGGCCACAGTTTGCCTTCACCTGGAGGGGTATCCAGTATACCTGGAATCGATTGCCCCAGGGGTGGAAGCACAGCCCGACCATCTGCCATGGACTGATCCAGGCTACCCTGGAGAAAGGTGGTGCTCCTGAACATCTTCAGTACATCGATGACATCATTGTATGGGGTGATACCGCAGAAGAAGTCTATGAGAAAGGTAGGAAGATAATCCGCATTTTGGTGGATGCTGGTTTCTCCATTAAGAGAAGTAAGGTCAAGGGACCTGCCCGAGAGATTCAGTTCCTGGGGGTTAAGTGGCAGGATGGACGCCGCCACATCCCCACAGATGTGATCAACAAGATCACAGCTATGTCTCCACCTACCAACAAGAAAGAAACACAGTCTTTCTTGGAAGTCATAGGCTTCTGGAGAATGCACATTCCTGGGTACAGCCAGATTGTTAAACCTCTCTATACTGTTACCCGGAAGAAAAATGATTTCACATGGGGCTCTGACCAACAGCATGCCTTTGACTTAATCAAAAGGGAAATAGCACATGCTATGGCCCTGGGACCTGTGCGAACAGGACCAGAGATTAAAAATATTCTGTACACTTCAGCTGGGGACTGTGGTCCTACCTGGAGCCTTTGGCAGAAGGCACCAGGAGAAACCCGTGGTCGTCCCCTAGGATTTTGGAGTCGTGGATATAAAGGCTCAGAGGCCAATTATACTCCCACTGAGCAGGAGATATTGGCTGCCTATGAGGGAGTTCGAGCTGCCTCAGAAGTAATTGGCACTGAAGCACAGCTCCTCCTAGTCCCCCGACTGCCAGTCCTAGGCTGGATGTTCAAAGGGAAGATAGCATCTACCCACCATGTCACAGATGCTACCTGGAGTAAGTGGACTGCCCTGATTGTACAGAGAGCTAGGATAGGTAACTCTGGTTGCCCAGGAATTGTGGAAGCCATTACAGACTGGCCTGCAGGAGAAGATTTTGGGATGCCACCGAACGAGATAGTCACTCGTACTGATGAAGCACCCCCATATAAAGACCTCTCAGAGCAGGAGAAGAAATATGCTCTCTTCACCGATGGATCCTGCCGCCTCATAGGAAACCAACGGAAGTGGAAAGCTGCCGTATGGAGTCCTATGCGCCAAGTTGCAGAAGCAGCGGAAGGAGAAGGTGAATCGAGTCAATTTGCAGAGGTCAAAGCCATCCAGCTGGCCATGGACATTGCTGAAAGGGAGAACTGGCCAAGACTGTACCTGTATACAGGCTCCTGGATGGTGGCAAATGCCTTGTGGGGATGGCTGGAGAGGTGGCAGAAAGATAATTGGCAGCGTAAAGGTAAGCCTATTTGGGCTGCCACTCTGTGGCAAGATATTGCTGCCCGGCTGAAAAGGTTAGCTGTAAAGGTAAGGCATGTAGATGCCCATGTCCCAAAAAGCAGAGCCACTGAGGAGCATAGAAATAACCACCAAGTTGACAAAGCAGCCAGAGTGTTCCAGATAGATCTGGACTGGGAACACAAAGGTGAACTATTCCTTGCTCGGTGGGCCCATGACTCTTCCGGTCACCAGGGAAGAGATGCAACCTATCGATGGGCTCGTGACCGAGGGGTGGATTTAACCATGGATGCAATTACCCAGGTTATCCATGACTGTAAGATTTGTGCTGCAATTAAACAGGCCAAAAGGTTAAAACCCTTATGGTACAGTGGACGGTGGTCGAAGTACAAGTACGGAGAGGCCTGGCAGATTGATTACATCACTCTCCCTCGAACTCGCCAGGGTAAGTGCTATGTTCTGACAATGGTGGAAGCAAGCACCAGATGGCTTGAAACCTATTCCGTGCCTCATGCCACTGCCCGTAATACTATTCTGGGCCTTGAAAGGCAGATTTTGTGGCGGCATGGCACTCCGGGAAGAATTGAGTCTGATAATGGAACTCATTTCAAAAACAATCTGGTGGCCAATTAGGCCAAAGAACATGGTATCGAATGGATTTATCACATTCCATACCATGCACCAGCCTCCGGTAAAATAGAACACTATAATGGCTTGCTGAAAACCACCCTGAAAGCATTGGGTGGTGGAAGTTTCAGAAACTGGGATAAACATCTGGCAGAAGCCACCTGGCAAGTAAACACGAGGGGATCAATCAATCGAGCCGGCCCTGCCCAATCAGACCTTTACATACCATAGAGGGGGATAGAGTTCCTGTGGTATGTGAAAGTAATCTGCTGGGAAAAGCTGTCTGGGTTTCCCCTGCTGCAACCCCAGACAGACCCATCCGTGGTGTTGTCTCAGCCCAAGGCCCTGGATACACCTGGTGGGTAATGCAGGAGGATGGTGAAGTCCACTGTGTACCCCAGGGGAAGTTAACCCTGGCTGAAACACCCTGAACCAGAGTCTCATGCTGTTAATTGCTGTATATTACAATGTAAATGAGATGCGCATAACGTACATGGTATGGAATAAAGGGGTGGAATGTGGCAGGTTGAAGAAAAAAACCTGCTTGAAGGCTTATCAATTGAATTATTCCCTTCCATGTTACGATTGGCAGCATCTCATCGGATGAGAAAGTTTTCTCGGGAGCGTACTGCCCCTTTAAGAAGCTGCGGGCTCGGGCGGCCGGGGGGCTACTCGGGACTTCCTGGCTGCCTTCCGGAGGGCTTCGGGGCCATTCGGCTACTCGGGACTTCCGGGGCTCGTCGGGACTTGCGGGGCTGCTTCTCCGGACGGCTTCGGGGGGTTTTCTCGGCTCGTTCGCGGCTTCTCAGTTTTCTCCGGACACCCCCGGCTCCGCTCTGCGGGAGTCACTGCGGGACTTCAGCTTCGTTCCGGGAAAGAGGCTTCTCCAAACCCTGCAGCTTGGCTCCGGGGACCTTGCAGGCTGCCGGAGTGGACCGTGCACCGGGGCAGCCCCCGCCACGCCGCCTGGGATAGACGGCTCGCCTGGAGGTTTTTCTGCTGCCGTAAGGCTTTACCCTCTTTGTCTGCTGCTTTGATTTCTTCTCTGCTTCAACGAATTCGGTAGGGACAGCGCTTTTCCACATATTACAGCCCGGCGTTCATAACAGCCGCGGTTTCTTTTGTTCGCTCCACGAAAGCGCACACGTGGCCGGTGCCATTTTTCTGGACTGCACGTGGTACCGTCCCCCTTTGTCTTTGTTCTTGTGTTTAAAACCCTCACCTTTCCATCCTGCACAGACTCTCAGATTTTGCATTGGTTTTTCCCTGCATGTTATATATATTGTTCTAGTTTTAATAAAGTTTGTTTCAGTTTTCCAAACGTTCAGAGGTCTCACAAAATCTTTTATTTTTTCTCCTTTTCGTATCTCTGCTTTTGAACCCTTTTCTCTCCCAGAGGAGAGGGGTTCGGGGATAGGGAAGGGCTCGTCCCCGTGCTCGGCTTGCCTCAGCCGACCGGCGACAGTTGCACTCAGCACTGGGATGCAAGTCTAACATAAAGGCAGAAGTGGGCCTCAATGTTTGCTTGTGTATGTGTTGTGAGTTGACCTTGACTGGCCACCAGGTGCCCATCAAGGAACTCCATCACTACTCCTCTTTAAAAGGGAGAATGAAACGATCCTGTGTAGAGCTAAGGACAAGGAGATCACTTACCAATTACTGTCATGTGCAGAACAGATTCAGCTTGTGGAAATTAATTTAATTTGTTAGAGAAGAATGGTGAGAAATAAGAACAAAACTAAAAACATCTTCTCACACTTTTCCCTTCTTCCCAGCCTCAACTCCAATTCTAACTTCTCTGCACTCACTCCCTGCCTGAGTGGCATAGAGGGTTGGGGAGTTGGGGTTCCAGTCAGTTCATAGACCTTCATCTCTGTCTCTCTTTCCTCCTCACACTCTTCTCCTGCTCCAGCATGCAGTCACTTCCACGGGAGACAGCTCTCCGCAAAAGTGTCCAACTCGAGTCCTTCACATGGCTGCAGTTCTTCAAGAACTTGCTCCAGCACGGATCCTTTCCATGGGGTGCAGCCTTGCAGGAACAGACTGCACCATCGTGGTTCCCCCAGGTAGGTCCTGCCAGAAAACCTGCAGCTGCATGGGCTTCTCTCCATGAGCCACAGCTCCTGCCAAGCACCTGTTCCTGCGTGGGTTTTCCACTGGCTGCAGCTTCTTTCAATGCACGTCCACCTGCTCCACCATGGACTTGCAGTGGCTGCAGGAGTATCTCTGCTCTGGCACCTGGAGCACGTCTTCCCTTTCCTTCTTCATGACCTTGGTGTCTACAGGGCTGTTTCTCATATTTTTTCTCTCCTTTCTCCCAGCTGCTATTGCTCAGCTTTTTTCACCATTTCTTAAATAAATTGTCACAGAAGTGTTACCAACGTCACTGATAGTGCAGACTTGGCCAGCAGAAGGTCCATGTTGCAGCCAGCTGAAACTGGTTCTCCAGCACGAGAAAAGATTCACTTTCAGGGTCTCTGCAGCCAAAACCTTGCCAAGCAATACAGTATTAAAACTACCATGATTCTTTGTGAGTGGAATGTATTTCATTCTAAACTTTACCCTGATTCCTGGATTTTTCAGTCATCTGCCTTGATGATTCACTAATGAAACTATTGCCTATGAAATGAGCTGAAGCAATTGATACAGCATCACATTTGGGAGTAGTGGGTTGGCTAAAATCCAACCCAAGTAAATTCCAATATGAATATTTACATCTTGAATTGCATAAATTCAATTAGATACTCCCTATATATTTATTACAAATTTTAATTCCTGACCTTAACTGTCCTGTAACATTCAGTACAGTGAAATCTTATGTCTAATTGTAGTAGCCATTGAAATTCTTCCTGGTTTATATTCTTGTTTACTTCCCTTTCACGTGACAAATAATATAGATGTAAATTTTTTTCTATATAATTGAATAGGCTGAATTAGTAGTTTTCCCAGTTAATGGTGGAATTTTATATCTTTTTTAAAAAAGGATTTCTGGACTGGTGGTGCAAAAGACCTCTGTTTTCATCCATGTTCCAGCTTTATGATTCTGAGTTTCTTTGGTCATAAATAAGTCCTTGTGTCTTACTACTTTAATTCCTACAAAGAACACTATTTGGGCAGCTCCAAAAAGCCTACAGAAAAATTACCTTCTACAAAACTCGGTGTTGTGCTTACTTATTTTCATCAGGTCAGATGAATGTTACAATGCTGGACCACATTTGACCAGAATATCTCACTCACAGCATATGTTTCTACGGTCAGTAATGGAATCAAATCTATTCCCAGGCATGTTCCCAGGTTTTCAATTTTTGTCTAAAAGATGCCTTAACAGTTAGACATAGGTATCTGAGAAATTTACCTTACACAGGAGTAATGAATACAGTCCAGAAATTGGTAAAAGTTTGGTCAGCAAACCCCACATTCTAAAGGAGAGGATGAAAAGGTCCCGGTGGAGTGAGTACTACACAGTTTATTTACTTCTTGGCCTGCTGCCTTAAAGCAGCTTGTGATACATCCTGTTCTTCTCTAAGTAACTTAAAGCAATATGAGAAGTGATTTAAGACAGTAATGGTACAATATACCTAAAAATTAAATATCCCATTTCATGATTCTGCAGTGTATTCTAAACAGTATCCATAGTATAAAGTGTTATTAAAAATAATTTGGAAAAAAAAAAAAAAAGAAATTAAGAAGAAGAAAAAAGTAATCTTCTTTCTAAAAGCTAATTGGGGATGAATGAAAGAAGGAAAGAAGGACAGAAAGGACAGAAAGGGGGGAAGGAAGGAAGGAAGTAAAGAAAGAAGGACAAAAAGAAGGACGGAAGGAAGGACGGCAGGATGGAAGGAAGGAAGGATGGAAGGACAGAAGAACGGAAGGAAGGAAGGATGGATGGAAGGAAGAATGAAAAGATGGAAGGAAGGATGGAGGGAAGGAAGGACGGGTGGAAGGAAGGAAGGATGGACTGAAGCAAGGAAGCAAGGAAGGCAGGCAATTATGAGTTCGCATTTGGCTAAAAGGCTGGAAGGAGAAAGGACGGGAGAAGGAGAACAGTGTGCACCACTGAAATCAGTATCAATAGCTCCGTAACCTTCGAGTGGTATTTTGCACAGAAACTAGATCAAACGTAGTTGAAGCTCAAATCACTAGCAGTAAAATGGCAACTAGCCAAAATAAAAATAAAAATAATGGAACTTTTCAAGGAAAGATTTTAGATAGACTGTTATTAAGTGTTTCCGTCCAGATGTTTGACCCAGAAAATTCAGAAAACACAACAGCTTTCTGCCCTAAACTTATCCATGCTTCTTTAAAAAGATCACTCTCCAGACCAAACACATACGTACCACAGATACTGTTCAAAACTGAAAATTCTTCAGCTCTGTGGAATTTGTATAATTACAGTAAGTAAAGGCTGATACTACGTGAAGAGAACTGACTGGAAAAAACATTCACATTTGCCTAAGTAACATTCTATAAATTTATTTAAAAGATTCCCATTACCCTCTTATAATTACAGTAAATAAATACACAAAAATTTTCACTTCCTATTAAGATATATAACTCATAAATATAACATTTGCTGTGAGAAGGTAAGATAGAACACAACCACTTTTTCACATGTTAAAAATTTCTGGTTAAACTTCATGACAACCCTGAGGGTCTCTGCGGGTCTGACCACTTACTGTGAGCAAGTGTATTAGCAGCTGTGATATCTCACAGCATAGAATTTCACGACAAGGATTTGTTTAGCCATAAAATCATTGCTTTCACATTTGTTAAGCTTTACATGGCACTGTTCATCAGAAAATTCCGTGGTGTTCTGATGAAGACTAGGAAAATTCTCTAAAATTAGTGATGTGAATCGATTCTTCAGCAATAAGATAGAGTTCACATTTAAATTTTCAAGGATTAAGAATATGTTAAAAGCTTCTGTATGTGGTTTATGCTATAGTTAAACCAAAAAAAAACCTCTGAAAGCCTTCAGTTATGTCTTGGTTTTGTCTTTGTGAATTACAAAGGAATCAGTCATATGAATTCTGTTCTGATAGCATCTATTCTCAGAAAAGGCTGTATATTATTAAAAAAAGAATAAACAAAGAAGGGGGATTTATAAATCCAGGTTTATTGATATTTTGACCTGCTTTTCACTATATGTTTGTTACAGGATTGAAAAAGTCCAGTCAGGGTGTAGAACAGTGTTGTGAGCTGTGCTTTGCAAATCCAGATAGGAAAGCTCAAGTCCTTTAACTTTAGAAGGAGGGACATGTCAGAAGATGCAGCCCCTGTCCTTGAAAAACCTCTGCTTGTATGGTCTACTGCAATATACATGTATTTTATGATTCCCACTAGCCATACAGAGGTAGGACTTTGCAAATAATGTGATATTCTCCCTTTAGTCTTTTTATTTGGCAGTTAGGTAGTGTCAATCAGGATTGTCAACCCATACCATAAATTTCTGGACATGACAAGTAAAATACTGCTTTCACAAATGTGGATGCAAACATCAGAAATACAAAGGATCTATTCATTAATGCTTGACCTACATTAATTTTCAGGTAAAGTAATTTCAGGTCTGTCCAAGGCAGTAATCTGCATAAATTAATCTACTAATAGACTAATATAATGTGGAGAGAAAGCGATAATTAAGTAAATTAAGAACTCCCTAAAAGCGGTAATTTTCTGGAAGAGATTGTTTCTTTCTTAGACTTTCTTGTACTTAATACAGTTTCTCAGCAGTGACTCAGTAGTCCAATTTATACCAAACTTGTGTCAAGAGCATTTAAGGAATTATATTGTCTGTGTGCACTGGACCAGCTCAGGGCCCTTCACACCAGTTCATTTCCAAGCCTCACTTACTCTTCCTAAGTGATGCAGAGGGTTCTTGGGGCTTCCTACTCTAGGGACGAATTAAATGGGAGAGTGATAAATCTATCTATCTGTGGGTAATTAACTAATGAGTATTTTCTGCCATTATGTAAGAATATTCATCACTGTTCATATGTATTAGTGCAATAAAGCTGGTTTTATACATTATAAACAGCTTTCTGAGATGTAGGCCATCGTTGAACATATTGAATTTTCCATAGTATGGAAATGTCTCTAACTTTCTAAAACAAATCATCTCCAGCAGACTTAAAACTAGGGTCAGCGCTACATGTGTGGACATTCAGAGACTTCTTTAGGATGCTCAGTTCTGCTTCACAGATATGAAAGGCCAATGCTTCAAATTAAATATCTCTTCCTAGTATGAAATGCAGAATTTTCCATATTAAATGTCTGTTGGGGTACTTACTAATTTTATAAAAATTTTATCGACCGACATAATTCTGCACAAGTAAATGTCATTCTTATATTCCTGAGAAGAACTACATTGTTCTGGAATAAAATTTAAATAATTTAGTAATAGTTATAATTGTATAATATTTAAATTAATACACTATTCTTGTAAAAATAGGTTCCCATACATGGAGAACACGTGAAGTACAAACTCATTTTAGTAGAATAGAAGTATAAGTACAAAAAAAAAAAAAAAACAGTAGTAAATGTAGTAATACAAATGTATTAAAAAATACACCTAAATAATAGCATATGCTTTTTTGCTGTTGAACAAGCAGCTCGTTTTGTGCTTATCAGTGGTCCATTTTTCAGTTAACCGTTTTCTGATGCCTGTAAGTCATTTGCTGTTGGTAGAAACAAACCGATAGTTTTATTTTGACAGCTGCAAATAAATTAAAGATAAAAAAGAAAGATAAGAGAAAATATTATGATAATATTATCAGCTGAACAAAAGAACAAAGTATCTTCTGCTTTTTAGATTCAGAATTCCTAAAAAGGTTAATTGTAATCAGATGCATAGCACAATTCATTTCGAGAATATAGGAACACTGATAAAAATAGTGAAGGCTTGGGTTAAATAAAGTTTAGATAAGTTATTGGTTAGGGCTGGGCCAGCCACTAGATGAATAACAGATGCTCTCTATTAACCCCTCTCCCTTCCCAAAGGGAAAGAGAAAGGAAATGAGAGAGAGAGATTTATGGCTTGGAAAAGAAAACTAGAACTGCTTTAATGAAAATAATAACAATAAAATGAAATATATACGAATATATACAAAACTAGTACTGAAGCCATCCCCCTGATGGCAATCACAACAATGTCACCACTGATGCTGTGAGCAGTGTGGCCGTTTGAAAGAACTGAAAGACAGCAAAAACAACGATTTGCTCTCAGGGGAGGTTTGTCTCCTCCAAGAGCTAAACAAAACAACTGAAGTTTTCGAGCTGGGAATGAATGGAGGGCTTAACACGCCACTTACGGCTGCAGGCAAAGAAGCAGCAGGCTTGAATAGAGGGGAATGAAAATTAATTAAATTTTAAAAAAATGAGAACCACAAATCATCATTTAAATTTGGGTAGAAGAGAGAGAAAGAGAGAACAGTGATCTTAAATACACAAATAGATATATTCCTTCCTCCCACTCCACTCACCTCCCCCCTCCCCTCACTTGGTACGAACCCTCACATATGGTCCACACTGGAGGTGGGGGTAAGGAAAAAAAAGAGTGGAAGGGTGCAGTTCTTTTAACCTCTTGCATTAAGTTTCAAGTTGATTTAATATGGGACAAACTTCCTTTGCATGTGTGGAGGGGGTGTGCATCACTCGGGCCAATGGCTCCAGTGCTGTGCTCAGTCCAAGAGTCACAGGTTTCCAGGGGACAGCCTGGCTCTCTCTCCCTGGCTGCAAAACAGAAGTGTCACCAGGTTTCCGGGGGATGTTCTGGGTCTCTCTGCACATTCCAGCGGGGCCTTTGGTCTTGGCATTTTGACCCTTCTTCTCCTCCCTCGCTAGTGGTTACTCTCAGTGCAGGGTTTGGGGGGTACTCCGGGTGCCTGCCTCCCACGGCCTCTTCTTTCCAACCCCTGCCAGTAATCAGCAAAGTAAAAAGTCTACCTGCTGCTCAGAAGACCTTTACTGTCCCAGTGTAGTGAAGATATGGTTCTTGCTGCTGAGGTGACTGCTTCAGGAGTTCTCTCTGAACAGAAAAAATGTGCACCAACGAAAGCTACCTGTGTGCAACTTTTTATAGTGTTGTTCAAAGAGTTGTTGATTGACATGGCTTGGCTCCAGGGGTGGGCACGAAATTGTTGCTGAGGCTTCATGGGATGGGAACCGGATTCAGGAGCTGGATTCTGGAACTGGAATCAGGAATGCGTGGATTGGGTTAGAAAGAAAAATAGACAGAGTCCTCCTTGGATGCTGGCCATAGAAGAAGAGGGCTTGACCCTTGTGACTCCTCAGCTTTATATTGAATATGACATATATGGGATGGTTGGTCAGTTGGACAGTTAAGGGATAGTTGGTCTTGTTGGTCAGCGCAGGGTCCCCTCTCCTGTCCTGTCCGCTCCTCCCTGCAGGTGCAGCCTCTCACTCCCTGCACCCCACCATGGGACACAGGATGGAGCAAGTGTCAGCCAGAGCCTTTCTGCACCCCAACCCCTGGCAGTGACTGTTCACACCGAGCGTTATCACTGCTGGAAGCAGACACTGTCTGCAGAAATGTGCCGTTAACTTCGGACAGTGCCGTCACGGAGCAGAGACCGAGCTGGGAAGGGAAATCCCTGAACAGAACGAGTGCTGGGACAACTCCAACCAGGACAATCTTGGACTGTTTAAGGACCAGCTGAAGCAATCTATGAACCTTTAGCAAAGATCTCCAGAAAGCTGTGGATGATGAGTGAAGTTCCAGAGAAGTGGAGAAGTTCAAATGCAATGCGTGTTGTTGCAGGTTTAAAATTAGAAAGGAAAGGAATCCTGAAAGGTTTGTGACTTCTATAATCTCAGGGAGAATGTAAACTCACCTGAGAACTAAATAAAAGAGATTCGAAATAGTTCGGCTATGAGATGCCATAGGCTAATCTGGGCTTAGGAGAAGAAAACCAGTGAAACAGGTTTTAAATTAAAGGGGTGGAACAAAATTGGTTTACAGGACAAGATGATAGAAAAGAGAGAGAGGAAGAGAGATGTTAATAAATACATAAATAAATATATACAGATAAATATACATTTTCTGCCCTTCAATCCACACCCCTGGTTTAACAAACAAAGCCCATTCCATGTCATCACCGCCGGAGGGGTCGGGGCGGGGGTAGGGGGCAAGCCCCAAACATGAGGCACAGTGTCTTTAACCTCGTAGATCTCAGTTCATAAAGTGAACTGTTCAGGGAAACTTTCACAAAGTCTTTCTCTCTCACCCTTCGTAGAACACGGCTCGGCGTCAGTTTTTCCACTGTCCTTGGGCAGGGGTGTTGTGCATCCCTCGGGTGGGGACAGCTTCATCACTGGCTTACAGGGGATGGTTCTTTCTCTCGTCCCTTGCCAGTGGAGCTCCAGGTATGGGGTGAGGGCTTGCATTCCTCTTCCACCCCCTTGGCAAAACGAAAGACTTGAACGCGAAAGACTCTTTTGCTGCCACGTGGAGGTACGGCCCTCTCTCTCTGATGTGACCTCTCTCTTCTGTCCTGGGCAGAAATCAAATGTGCTTGCCAGGGGAAGCCGCAGATTATGGCTTTTTACAAGCTTGTACACAGAGGTGCTTGATTGACATGCCTCGGCTCCAATGAGAGGCTGAGAACCTGAGAAGAGGGTTGGTTACCCCTTCCCCCACAAAGATCATGAGAAAACCTTTTCACGGGCTCAGGGGGACGAGAAAGCAAGTGGCGGGGGAGGGGAGCATAGTCCTGCTGCTGCCACCTTAACCCATTACACCTATCATTAAAAATCAGAGAAGGAGCACCTAGGGAGATATAGATTGTCCAGTGTAAATATAATACTGGAAAGCAACTGGAACAAATTATTTAACAATCAGTTTGTAAGTTCTTGGAGGATAACCAAGTGCTAAGGTATGGTCAACATTAATTTGTCAAGAACAAAAGGTGTCAATCCGATTTGATTTTCTTTTCCTACAGGGTACTGGCTTTGTGGTTAAGGAACACTTAACAGAAGTGCTGCTACTTGACTCTATTAAATTCTTGAATGCACCACATCTTTTATAAGCAGACTGAGAAATTATTGCTTAAATATTACTTCTGCTAGATAGGTCACACAGCTGGTTAAAACCTCAAAGTATAGTTGCTTATTTCCATACATGATTTGGCAAGTTACGTGGGTTGTTTTATTTATTTTTTTTTATTTATTCAGTTCTAGTAATTATTTAAATTTTCATGTTAACTTCCAATTTTAAGTCTAGCACATAGCTGATGAAGTAATAATAACCCGGTGGAAGTTTACAGATGACATTCAGGACTGAGAGATGACAGGCCTGTCAGAGTACAGAACTAAAATCCTAATCAATTGATTTTGATAAATTCATGAATGAACCAAAATTAGGAAGGTTTTTTTCAAAAGAGATAAGCATAATGTGCTAGATTTAGGAAGAAAACTAATTTTAAATTGAGAAACAACTGCTTGGAAAGCAGTACTGCACAAAAGAATATAGGGTTGTTTGTTCTGTAAGTGCAGTCTGAATATAGATTAACAATGAGATGACATTACAAGACAGGCTACTGTCTATCAGGTTGTACTAACAGAAGCTTTAAGATATGAGAGGTAATTATTTTCATCGTCTTGGCAGTCATGATATCTCACCTGGTATAATATACACAATCTAGATCACACAGATTAGTACAAAGTGGATAAGATGAAGACAGTCAAGAGAAGAATGACGTGGTTTTAAAGCATGATGTATCAATAATATGAGAGAACCCACAGGTATTAGTTTGCAGAAAAGGATCATCGAAGCAGTTAAGCAATTCAATTATGTAAAATTTTTGTTTTAAAAAGGGTGATGATTGACTGATTATCCAAGTCCACTGACACAGTGTCATGGTTTAAGCCCAGCCAGCCAGCAACAAAGCACCACGCAACTGTTTGCTCATTGCTGCCCTCCTCCAGTGGGATGGAAAGAAGAAAATGCAGCAAAAGGCTTGAGGGTCCAGACAAAGGACAGGGAGGGCACACTCACCAATTGTGGTCATGGGCAAAAGACAGACTCGACTTGGGGGAACAAATAAACTTAAACAAAACCACCACCAATTCACCAACTGAATCAGAGTAGGGCAGTGACAAATACAACCTGATCTTAAAAGGACCTTCCCCCCACTTCCCTTCTTCCCAGGGCAAGCTTTGCGACCTCCTTCCTTCCCCCAGGCAGTGCAGGGGGCAGGGAATGGGGGTTTGCCTTCAGTCCCTGTCCGTTTCATATTTCTGCTGCTCCTTCCTCTTCAGGGGGGAAATTCCTCACGGTCTTCCTCTGCAGCAATGTGGCATCCATCCCTCAGGAGACAGTCCTCCATGAACTTCCACCACCCTGGGTCTCTTCTGCAGGCTGTAATTTTCCCGGTGATGGACTGCTCCAGCACAGGCTTCTCTCAGAGTCTTTTTCAGGAACAGCTCCCTGCTCCATCACAGGGTCCTCCTTGGGCTGCAGACGGGATTCTGCTCCACCAGTGATCTCTAAGGGCTGCAAGGGCTTAACGGGCCATCTCACCACAGGCCAAAGGCACGTGGCTGCTCCAATGTGTCTCACCCTTTCGTTCATCACTGACCTGGGCATCCACGAGGTTTTCTCTCTCCTGTCCCACTTCTCTCCCAAACAGAAGTCCCAAAACAAAAGAATTCACCCAACAGGTTTTCCCTTCTTAAATATGTTAGTGCAGAGGCACTGACTGACTCGGTCTTAGCCAGAGGTAGGTCTGACCTGGAGCTGGAATTGCTTCTTGAAGCTTCTTACAGGAGCCATGGCAGTGGTCCCCTCTCCTGATAATAAAATCCTACCAGACACAAATCCAACACAAGGAGAAAAGTAATAAAAAAGGGGCATATGCTTTAGAAGTTAGGAGTATCTTTTAATGGGAATAATTTTACAATTGAACAAATTATCTAGGTGTGTTGAACCTCTGTCACTGCAGGTTTAAAAACATGTCAAGTAACATCTACCAGCTACGAAACAGGCACTTAAAAGGTTCTGCAGAGACACTGCAGTCTGTAGCATAACTAATTATTTTGGTCAGAGGTCAAATTGTGCACATTTTTGCTTACTTCACTTTTACTCACATTTCAAAATATTCCAACTGAATGTGTTCTTTGCAGATATTCCAGCCACTCTGTGAATATTTCTTCATGATTTATGCTGATAGTTCTCTTTTAAGTGACTTGTAGGAGTTTTACAGTTCATTTTGCAGGTGAAATAATGTCTTCTCCCTGTATTACTAGGATTTTGTCAGCTCTGTGAAAAGACAGGAGGTTTTGATACGTATATACTAATACTAGTAGCCATACCATAAGGAAGTGTCCCAAAAAATCCAAAGCAATGCCTTTGAAGTACAGGGAAGTAATACTCTGACTGCAGCTCAGTGCAATGCAATAGTGATTGCTGACTTCTCATAATTTCTGGAGAAGACTAAGAAGGAATCACTAGCTACACTCCAATCCAGAGTTTCAATCAAAAAAAAAAAAAAAAATAAAAGGAAGAGGTGTGTTTATTGGGTGAGTCATTTACATATCTTAGTACACATTAATGTACAAAACCTAAACTAGAGTTTTGGGACCTCTTGAACTTCCAGGCGTATTTCTATTTGCAGACATTTGGTAAAAAAAAAATCCTTGAATGTTCTTTTAAGCTATGCCTACCTGAAAGAAATGTAATATTTATTTTAAGTATAGTTTAGTCTGAGACGAAATCTCAAATAATGTAATTTAAATCCATTATTCTATAACATATTTTATTAAATTATCTTTGTAGAGAAACGATTGTCAAGTTCTGTCTTGAATTTCAATTTATTGTCTCTGTACATTTGTGAAGAACTTTGTAAGATTCTGAACACTTGAACTTAGGTCAGACATTCCAGAGACAAGGCTAAGCAATAAAAATCATCCAGGTTATATTTGTATGGGAACAAAAAGTACAAACACAGCTATAACAAGAAGGAAAACTTCATTTTTCCTTGTACTGAGTACAAAGTGATCTAAGAGGCAACTGGCTTGAAATTTCTGCTTGCTAATGAACAAAGGAATCCTTTCTTACATAGGTTTCCTTTGTTTTTTTAGTAAGATGGTGTTGAAGGTGTTAAAAGGCAACAGCAAAATGTTTAACAAAATTAGGATTACAGATTATTTCCAATACTTTTTTATTATTATTTAATAGCACGTATTTCAGGGTCCTTGTGTATATTTGAGCATGAGATGATGATTTATTTAACTGGTGAGCCAACCAGCATTCTGTAGGAAATGTTTAGTTTTTATTGAAAGAACCCTCCCTGTAACCAAAGACCATAGCTAGCTTTAACATGGGAGATGAAACACCCTTTATCGTTCCTTGGCAAAATATCTAGTCCCTGTTTATTGGCAGGTATAATAATTAAGTTCTGTTTACACGTCCATGCAGTTTTTGCTGAATATGTGAGAAACATTTAATGGCGACTCATGATGGAAGAGATTAATTGAGTATTTTCCATTAAAGGGCAGTCCATAAAAGACTACTGATTTGATAACAGCTGTCACTATGTTTTGATTCAACTACTAAGAAATTAATTTTCTCTATAGAGTAATTCACTGAGTTTATCTGTCTTTTTCTAACTCAATGTACATGGATCATAGTATGTGTGCATAGTGTCTACTGTATAATTCAAAATTTTGCCTGGAAGAAATATAAAATTGGCCAGTAGGAAGAAAAGCAAGCCAGGAAAAATGATGGATTTGAGCATAAGCCAAGATTCAGGTAGTGTTCCTTGTAGATTTGTGTTTGTTCCCTGATTTTTTTTCAAGATTCTCGGAAGGCTATTAGTCAACACCAAATTTATTACAAAGGGGATCCAAAAAAATACTTGTTGTTTCAATAAATTATTATGATGTTATTATAATGCATGTACTTATAGCCTGTGGGGCTTTTGCCATTTTATAACAGATTCTTGGCCCCAAGCTTTGGAGTTGGATTTGATGTTATTTTTGCAATTGTTAGTAGGAGGAGTTTTGGTATAAAGTGGTATCATTTCTGGTACTATAGTAGCAGGGCATACAGTAGTATCCTTCTTGGTAGGGTGTACTACCAGGCCCTGCACCTGGCAGGGCTGAGGGACCTCCACTGGGATCGGCTTCTTGTTGACTGCCAGTCCCTGGTGGAAACCCAGCCTCTCTGCTGTTGGCACGTGGTCCTCCCTAAGAAGGAGCAAAGAATCCTAGAGCCTTAGCTAAAGCTTTCAGGAACTTAAAAGTTTTAAGTCTGGTTTTGTGATATGAGTCTAGCTTCTGTGTAAAAAATGTGAACAATAGCAAAAGGAAATTTCTGAAAGACCTAATTTGGTGGCTGCTTGGTCAGTTGGTCTGTAATGTTTTGTAATGCTTTCCTGCCATTGAAGATTAGATAAATCCCAAGCTGCAAGCCCTAGCACTGTAAAGTCGTAGAATACCTTTGCTATTTTTCATTGGGATAGCATATGGTTATCAAGTGAGAGAACATCGCTTTTTGCTAGTATGTGAATAAGACTTGATTGTTCATGCTCTTTCTTTAGGGTCTTAAATACGTAATGACAAAGCTAATGAACAGAAGGGAGTTTAGATAAACTTTGAACAAAGACATCGAGTCTTGGTGATTTAATTCAAGCATGAAATAGGAATAAATAGTATCATTTCTTTAAGTCATTGAAGCTAGAGTTGAATGCCTTCTTGAACATTCAAGTGAAATTCAGGTACCTACCTGAATAATTTTTATAGTTTTGATATCTAGGGGGAAATTTACAATGTGGAAAAAAAAAAAAAATCATGTAGCACAGTTATTCACTGTATCTGATGTTCAGTTAGACAGACTTCTTTTCTGAGTATTAAACAACTCATTTGGAGAACCAAATCTGAGATGGTGGCATAAGGGAAACCTGCTCAGAGTTCTGTTTCATTTAGCTTCATAGACCCTGTCTGTTTTACTGGAGTATCCCAGAGAATTGATGTGAATAATTTTGCATCTTTTTTGACAGGACAAATATAGGATAGTGAAAAATATCTAAAAGTCCTTCACTAGGGATTTATTTCTTGGTTTATTTCAGTGACATTAAAAAGACCATTACTGTACTGGTGAGCCGACCAGTAACAGTCCTTTGATCATGAGTCAGGAATGCCCAAACATTAGACTCTCAGCTCGGACATGAAGATGGAAGAGATCTTTGTTAAGTCCGTTGCAGCTCCATCCATGTCTGTTGTGGCTGAATATTTTTTTAGCTGAAATGCTGTCAAAGAGGTTCATGTGTACTCCGACTGTGTACAAATATGCAAAAAGTTACCTCTGAGCCTCAAGGTGACATAAACCTCTGGGAGTCTGCTGCACTGCAGACCACCTTTACTCTTGAAAACAAAATATATCTGAAATGTGCTGAGGCTCTTTTATGCTCAGCAAGGTACAAATGCAGAGCACTAGAAAAGCTCTGACACTGAGTCTAGATGAATAATGGATTGCAGAGAAAAAGAATGAGTGAAGAAACAATGGTAGGTAAATGACATCCACTCTTCTTCCCTCATCCACAAATTTAGTAATTTTATCACAGAAGTCAGTCAAGATGGTCACGTCTATTTTACCCTTGTAAATCCTTGCTGGCTATCCCCAATCTCCTTCTTCTCCCTCACCTGCCCCAAAATTTGCTCTAAGAGAACTACCTCCATGACTTTTCCAGAGGTGGAAGTGATGCCAACTGGCCCATAGTTCTCTAGGTATTGTTTTGGCCATGTTTTGAAGATGAGTACAAAATTTTCCTTTCTCCTTGCAAGAGACTTTCACGCTCCATGACATTTCAAAGCTGATGGAGAATGACCTTGAAGGGACATTGGCCTGGTCTTTTAGTGCCTTTAGTACTGCCCATCAGGTCCCAGAGACTTGTGTGGGTTGATATCTTGCAAGCAATCCTTGACTCAACTCTTATTCCTGTCTGGCAGCTCCTTCCTCCTTGAGCCCTGTGGCTAACCTGCAAGGCCTGTTACACCTTGTCAGTGAGGACTAAGGCAAAGAAGGCAGTGAATACCTCCATGTTGTCCGCTGTCACTAAAATCACCTGCCTCATTCAGCAGTGTTCACACTTTTTCCTTGTTTAGCCTTTTACTACTACCATAGCAGTAGAAGATCTTGCCTTTGATATCCCTCCAGCTTCAGCTGGATGATTTCTGAAAATATCTGGGCTTACGAGGGCAATGGTTTAAAATTCTTCCTTTGTAGCCTGTACCTGTTCCACCCCGTTATGCTGCTTTTTTGCATTGGAACTATGTTGTGAGTTTTCTATTTAGCCAAGTCAACTTTGTTTTTCTGAGTATTGGGATGAACATTTCTGGTAGGTTGTCTTTAAAGATTTATAAGCTTTTCTGAGCTCCTTTGCCATTCAGAGCTGCCTCCCATGGAACACCCTCTACCAGTTTCTGAATAAACCAAAGTCTGTTCTCCTGAAGTCCAGGATCAGTGCTATGTTATTCTCTTCTTACTCCCCTCAGGATCTTGAAGATCATTATTTCGTGGTCATTGTTTCTGGGGCTGTTTTTACAGCTGATTACCAGCATCTCCTTGTTAGTGAACAGCAGAACCAGCTGGCACTGGCCCTGCTTGGCCCATCCAGTACTTACATTATGAAGTTACCCTTGATACTATCCAGAAGTCTTGACTGGTTTTGTCCTGACAAACTGTACTTCCAGAAGACGTCATGGGTCTGTGACATAGAGACCTCCTCAAAGAAAAAAGGCTTCACCCACTTCCTCACCTGGACTGGCTGGTCTGCAACTCAATCCCACTATGTTGCCATTTTTACCGGCCTCCCCTCTGACCTTGGTCCACAAGCTTCCCCTCACCGAGATCTCTCCTACATATCTGACTGCTCCTTTGTACAGAGAACATTCTGCTTCTCCTTTCACTCTGTGTGCCTCCTGACGGGCTTCTGTCTGTTCACCACAGCACTCTAGTTGAGTGAGCTATCCCACCTGCTCTTGGTTTCATAGCATCTCAACAGCAGTATTGGAGTGTAAAAGACTTCACAAGGTACAAGGCTGTGTGACTCTTTACCTAAGGAATGTTTGACTGTTTCTGGGGGACACTTCCCTAATACACTGAGCAGTCAGGTTCATGTTAGTCACATGGTCTTAACTGAAGTCTCAGAAAGTGCTGTCATTTTATTTTTTATATAGCAATTGTTCCATGATTGTGAATTCTTACTTTTCGGAATATTAAAGTTAGAAGTTAATACTCTACGTGGTATGGAGGAAACTGAAATTCAAATGGTAGTTCCACAAATACAATTCTGTCTCAGAATAAAAGTGTGCTGTTCAGTGTGATTTTTTTCTGCTTTGTTGACAGATTAATCAACAACAGAAGAAGACTCCAAGAATAAGGTAGCAACACTGGTAGTTAGAAAGTGTTTTAATTTCTTTAAAATTACTTCACCTATGTAAAAATCTTTCTATATCTGAAAGATAAAACACATAGCTTAATAGTATGAATTTAATGATTTAATGCCTCCCATAGTGGAAGTGAAAATTTGAGAGACACACTGCTTCAGCTATGGAATACTCAGTAAATTTAAATTACTATATTCAAAATGCATAAAAGATGTAGGAAGTAAGAAAATATAGTGCTAGCTGTACAAAGACCAATAGATAGAAGATTTTTAGTAACAGATAATCAGATTACTCGAATGCGACGGTAGGTGTCTTATTCCTCAAAGGCAGGTAGCTGGAAGAATTCAAAATGAATATCACTTAAGTAAAGTTAGGTCTGTCCTGGCTCTGTATAGAAATCACTGATCTCATCCACACCTTTTTGCATTAACTTGTGACCTTAAAAGGAGCCAGAGGTGCAAGAGGGGAAAAAAGTTATTAACAGCATTCCTATGAGCAATAAATCTTTTCATAGATTTCTAGACAATTGGGGACAATTAGCTTCACTCGAGTAGACCCTTTACAAGGAATAAAAAGGCTAGGTTGAAGGCTAATTGTGTTTTGCATCTGCCACCTAATAAAATTTCGTATCCCTCAGGGTTTTCGTATGACCAAGATTCATCACTTCACATCATCTTATATTCCGAATCCCTGGAAACCCATGCAAGATCTGACAGTGTGACCTAGGCTGATCTGATAAATCCCTTGAGGAATGAGGAGGGTACTTTTGTTTTAGTCAATCAATTTAAAACTGACTTATATTTTAAAAAGCACGAGGGGATATTTTAGGCTTAACTGGTTTTATCATGTAAGCCACCTCAAGCGTTCTAAGAAATACTCTGGCTGTTATAATCAGGGGAACAAAATCAAGTCAATGGGAAATTGAATAACATAATAGAATATTCAGTGAAGTCTTACGGGATAGAAGCTCAGTAATGATAATTTTAGTTCTTTTGCACAAGCTTTCAATACCTCACTACATGCAAAAAAAAAAAAACCAAAACCCAACCAAACACACCAACCCCCCCCCAAAACATTTAGCTTTATCTAATATTACATTACTTTCTAGAATGAACTTTAAAATGCTGCATAAACAAATCACATTATTTTTAAGAATAAACTGCAATGAAGAAGGCAAATGGTAATATCCTTGCTCCCTCATGCCTCATTGTGCATTTTCAACACCCAGAACCTGTCCCTTGAACATGTCCCTAGGACTGATGAACTGAGGAAGGAATTAGATTAGTTTTCACTACTTTTTTTTTTTTTGAGTTAGAAATGAGAATTCTCAGTAATAGGGAAAGAAGTAATGGCTTGCCTTCACTAAATAGGAGATGGTTGTATTGTAAAAAATATGGAAAAATTCTGTTTCAGAAAACATGAATGTAAAACTTGCTAGAAGGAAAAAGAGAATTTAGAGTGAGGACACCAGTCAAAATTATTTCCTGTGTAAAACTGATCATGAAGAGACCAATTTTAGCCTAAGTATATGCTAGGGCTTTCATTTAAAGTCCTTTGAATGTCAAATATTTTTTGTCAGTCACGCACTTAGCCTGATGGCCAGCAAAAAGTAGAAGTAATTCTGATTCAGAAATGCTGCTACAATGAAAAAATAACTTTTGCTTCTGTAAAGTGTAAGAAAGCTTTTATGTTCCTGCATTCTTGACCTTTGCACAGCCTGTAAATGGCACCTCAAATAAGCTAGCAGAAAAAGAGTGGTTTTGAAGGTCAGAACTAGAAATTCTGTATGTTTTGGCCTTTTCAGAGCTTTGATTATTTTGCAGAATTACAAATAAATTTTAAAACACAGAGTTAGATATTTTGTGGCTGATTTTTCTCTCATTTGCATGGTTAGTACTTTGGAAAAAATAGTATAATGACACTTAGAGCTCATTACAGGTCACAGCATTGGCTTCCATTTCCAGCCAATTAGAGTACAAAGCTCAGTGAGTAACTGAATTTTGTACTCAGTTGCTCAACTGAAAAAGGAAGGGACACAGCCTGTGGAAGGAGAATGAACAAAAAAATAGTATAGATGAAGCAGAAGTTTGTGTTCTAATGAAAAACAAAGCTGAAATGCATGTTCCCTTCTAAATATTTTGTGAAATGCAAAACCTTCCCTTTGACTAAAATGCTTCGTGTTAGGAGCATCTACTTCAGAAACAATTCAGGGTGTGGAATACAGGACTAGGTGTTAAAAAGAGGAAGATGAGGATACAAAAATGATTTTCAAAGATCTTGTTGCTCAGTAGCTGACTCACTTAAGGCAGTGCTTTCAAGCTTTCTGACAGTTTAGGTCTTAGCATAAAATACTGAGACAGAATAACAGAATGCCAAAATAGTTTGGGTTGGAAGGAACTTTTAAAGGTCATCTAGTCCAACCTCCCTGCCATGGGCAGGGACATCTTTCATCAGATCAGGTTGCTCAAAGCCCTGTCCAATCTGAACATGAACAATTCCAATGACAGGGCAGCCACTTCTCCGGACAACCTGTTCCCGTGTCTACCACCTGCATCGTAAAAATTTCTTCCTTCTGTACAATTGAAACCTACTGTTTGAAAAAACTGAAAAAGTTTGAAACAGTTGCCCTTGTCCTGTCACTACAAATGCTGGCAAAAAGTCTCCCTCCACCTTTCTTACAGACCCACTTTTTATACTGAAAGGCTGTGATAACTTGTCCCTGAAGACTTCTCTTTTCCAGGTTGAACGACCCCACCCCCCTGCCTTTCTTCATAGGAGAGGTGTTCCAGACCTCTGGTCATATTCATGGCCCTCCTCTGGACCTTCTCTAACAGGTCCCTGCCTTTCTTGTACTGCAGACCCCAGAGCTGATGCAGTACTCCAGGTGGGGTCTCACAAGAGTGGAGTAGAGAGGGAGAATCACCTCTCTCACCCTACTACCCACGCTTCTTTTGATGCAGCCATGGATTTCTGGAGTTTTCTGGGCTACAGGTGTAATTCTGTGGTACAGCTTCTGTCCCATCTTTCATCCGCCATTATCTGCAACTCCTTTCTGGAGGCCTCCTCCAAAACAATTCACCTCCCAGTCTGTGTAGGTATTGGGGTTGCCCTGACCCGGGTACAGGACCTTCCACTTGACTTGTTCAACTTCATAAGGTTACATGCGCCCACTCCTCAAGCCTGTCAAGTTCCCTCTGGATGGCATCCCTTCCCTTAGGCAAATCAACTGCATAGCTCAGCTTGGTGTCATCTGCAAACTTGCTGAGGGTGCATTCAATCCCACTAGCTGTGTCATTGATGAAAACATTAAATAGTATTGGTCCCAGTATGGACCACTGAGGGACACCACTAGTTACTGGTTTCCACTGGGACATTGAGCCGTTGACTCTTGGATGTGTCCATCCAGCCGATTCCTTATCTATGTCACAGTCCATACATCAAATCCTTATGTCTCCAATTCACATGTAAGAATATTTGTGTGTGTGTGTGCGTGTGTGTGTGTGTGTGTGTGTGCATATCAAAAGCCTTGCAGAATTCCAGGTAGGTGACGTCAGTTGATTTTTGTCCACTGATGCAGCCACTCCATTGTAGATTAATCAGGCATGATTTGCCCTTAATGAAGTCGTGTTGCCTGTCTCTGATCATCTCCCCCATTATCTGTTCCATAACTCACCAGGCACAGAGGTGAGGCTGACCGGTTGGTAGTTCCCAGGGTCCTCGTTATTAGTCTCTTTAGGAATGGTTACAATATTTCCTTTTCCCAGTCTGTGGGAACTTCACTTGACTGCCACAGCTTTTCAAAGATGATGGAGAGGGGCTTAGCAACTACATCAGCCAATTCCCTCAGCATCCTTGGAAGCATCTCACTGGTGGCCAGGGACTTGTGTGTGTTCAGGATCCTCAGGTAGTCTTGAACCTGATCTTTTATGGTGGGAAAGACTTGATGTTCAGAGGCTTGATAGATGTAGAAAGAGTGAAAAGTGAGGCAAAAAAAAGAGCATGATCATTGCAGCCCAGTCTGCCACCTGTCTTGACCTCTTTGATTATTTCATCTCTGTTAGTAAGCAACAGGTCCAGAAGCAGCTGGCCTCTGGCTGGGCTATCAGCTGGATTCCTGTCAAGGGTTAGTGCTGGGCTGGCCACTAGAAAAATGAAAGATGTTCTCTATTAAGCCCTTTCCCTTTGCAGAGGGGAAGAGAAAAGAAAGAAAAGAGAGAGACTTAAGGGTTGAAAAAGAAAACTAAAACTGCTTTAATGAAAATAATAACAATAAAATGAAATGCATATAAACATCTACAAAACCAATACTGAACCCAAAACCATGCCATGGCAATCACATCGCCATCACCACTGATGCTCCAGGGCAGGCAGTGGGGAAGGCCCAGACTGGACTCAGCAGCAGATGGGAACCTGATTCAGGAGCTGGATTCCAGGACTGGATCCAGGAATGCACGGATTGGGATTGAAGGCAGAATGGACAGAGTCCACTTCAGGCACCACCACTGAAGAAGAAGAAAGGTTGACCCTTGTGATCCCTCAACTTTATACCAAATATGATGTCTATGGAATGAAATACCTTGTTGATCAGTTTACAGTCATGTGTCCCACCCGCTCCTTCCTGCGGGTGGGACTTCTTCCTGACTGCACCCCCAATGTGGTACACAGGATTAACAGTGACCTTGGTCTCCACAGGAGCAAGTCATAAGCAAGAGCCTTTCTGCATACCAATCACTGGTAGTAACTGTAGAAATTAAGTAATATCACATTTAGAAGCAGACTCTGTCAGCGGAAACACACCGTTAACTTCAGACAGTGCCGTCACTTAGAAGAGACTGAGCTGGAAAGTGAAATCAGTGAACAGAACGAGTGCTGTGCTAACTTAAACCAGGACAGTTTTGAACCTATCCTCAGTGCGCTCCTGGACTGTTAACAGCTGCTGTGCTGCTTTACCAGCAGATATCAGGGGGATTGAAGTCCTCCAGAAGGAGCAGAGCCTGTGAGCATGATGCTTCCTGTAGCTGAGTTTCACCAACATGCTCCCCTATTAGATGGCCTGTAGTAAATATGAACCATAACATTTCCTTTGTTGTCTTGGCCTCTAATTTTCACCTGCAAGCTCTCAAGATGCTCATCACTGTTTTTCAAAGACAACTCTGTGCAATTGATAATTTTTTTACAGAGGGCAGCTCTTGACCCCTGCCTCTTTCCTTGCCTGTCCCTTCTGACCTGTTTATAGCCATAGATTGCAGTGCTTCCGTTAATGTTTTATCTCACCAAGTTTCAGTGATAGCAGTAAGATCATAGCTTTCCAGCTGCATAGTGGTTTCCAACTCATCCTGTTTGTTACCCATGTTACATTCATCGGTATACAGGGCCTTCAGCTGTGCCATCTACCATGTCACCTTTTTAAAAGAACAAATCCTAATTCCTTCGAGGCATTTCACAGGTGTTTCCCTGCTGGTTCCTCTTATATCAGAACCTCCTGTCTATTTGTGGACCAAAACTCCACCCACTTCTCCCCACTAAGTCTAGTCTGGCCATCCTGTTGTGAAAATGCCCCTCTTGGGCAGATGACTTCCAGCAGCTCCAAACAAACCTGGCTTCTCAAAGGCAGATTCATGATAATAGAAGCTGAAGGCTTGAGTATGGCAACAACCATGCAGCCAGGCATTCACCTGTTCAATTTCACTACGTCTTCCTGAACCCATTTTCTGACTGGTAGGACAGAGGAGAACCTGTGCTCCTGGTGCTTTTAACATTGCTTCCAGTGACATACACTCTCTTTTGATGGTTCTAAGTTGCCTCATCACATTATCGTTAGACTCTACATGGAATCGAAGGAGCAGGTGACAGTCTGTAGGGTTAACCAAGCTCAGTAGCCTCTCAATGATGTCACAAACGTGAGTTCCTGGTAGGCAGTAAACTTCTTTAAAGAAATTGTCTGGATGGCAAACGGGTGCGTTGGTGCCTCTCCGTAAGGAATCTCCAAGTACTCACGCCTAACACATTTTTCTGGTGGCGCTGGTTTTAAAACCGGTAGGATCAAATTTTCAAAGTTGACCTCTTCTGGATACAGTCCATTACTCACAAGCTCTTTATTCTCCAACCCCAGAGCATTGGGTCTGTTATGTAGGAGCACTTCAGGGAGTGAAGAGAGGTTCTTCCTTCTGCCCTGAGCAAAAGTGTCCTGCCTCCTTCATCTCATGAGTTATGAGTGTAAGTAAGCCTGAGGTTGAATTCAGGCTTACCTTCCCCTAGCACAGACTTAAGGCAGGGCTGTTACTCAACCTGGGACAGTGCACAATGCCATCTATCAATCTCCTGCTCACATTCCCTGACACTGTGTGGCTGGTCGAGCTCCTGTTGTAACGTAGTTAATTGTCCAAGTTCTTCCAGCTGGGCGCAGTCACAGCTATGACATCCACTACTGCCTTCAGGTTCTAGGGGGACTTTCTGACACTGGAGATTGAAGAGGAAGTTCCAATTGTAACTGCCCAGCAGTGGTAATTTGTGACCAAGGAATGATCTGGCATGAAGGGCAAGAAGGACCAACTTTAAGAAGGGGTTAATCTGGCTGAAAGCAGGAATGCGGGAAACAGAACAAATCTTTTTAAGCGAGTGAATTTTCCCTTGTTGGTAAGAAACAACATCAGCATTGTCTTGTAGAAGACCACCCTGGAATGGGAGTACTCAGGGGCCCAAGCTCAGGGGTCACTTTCAGGCAGGACCCATGGCCAGGCTGAGGTGCTCCATGCAACCACTCAGGGTATCAGTGCTGGTGTGGGTGTGTATGAGGAATCTGCTTGTGATGCATTTTTGCAGACTCCTTGTAGAACTGCGAACTGTGGTACACTCTGCCCAATGCGTTGTTAATTTTTCATCTTTTATATTTAAGCATAAGTATGTGTTTAATTCTCCTCAAGGGGTACCATAAAAAAGGTCCATGCAACTTAAGGTATAAACAGCTTTTTCAGTCCTTGGGAGCGTTTCGGTGGAGTGGTCAGCATAGGTAGACTATAGTGCTTCCATTTGCGTTTCAGTTGTAACCTAGCAGTTGCAATGGGACGACAACATTTTCTTGCAGCAGGTTACAGTCTCCTTATAGTTCTTAGTAAAAGAGTCGACTTATAAAACAGTAATTATTTTGAAAGATGTCATCCTTCAAGTTCTAATTTCCTGGTGACCTCAAGCTTCTGGGCAGGCTTGCACAGCCACCAGTTAATCGGGGTGACTATCAGGGCTGCAGTCTGAGCTTGTGGGAGAGCAGGGCAGACTGCAGCCTGGTCACTGGCAGAGCGCACAGCCCTTCCCAGGTGCCCTTCTCTGTGAACTGCCACACAAGCAGCTGACTCTGTTTCCAACAGATGCTGCTCATTGTTTGTGCACCCTGGTTGCAGTGCTCCTGGTGGCTGGCACTCCCTCAAGACTGGGAGCCTTGGTTTCCTGCAGATTCCCATGGTTCAAACTGACCATAGGGACCTCCAGCAGCACCCGACTTTTGCCTGTCCCTCTTGCGTACATGAAATACCAGATGTTTTCCCCTAAACTTACCTAGTTTCTTGAGGGCATAACTAATCCACTTCCCTTCCTGTCATCACCAACTCAAAACTATCTGTTTTCAGTGACTGTTTGGCGCATACGTTTTCATGCAGACATAATTTCCCATGTGATCCGAACTCTTCAAAATAATGTGATATGGATCTTGATGTCCTCAATTGTGCATGCAAGAAATATGGAGGAATTAATGCATAAACACCTCTCTGAGTCTGTAAGAAAGGAGAGTCAGAATAAATATAACAGCGGGATGGGATGAGAGTTTGAAAGTAGATCTGGGTGGTGTATAGATGAATATGGCTGAGGAGAGAAGAGCAGAAGTTTGTACTGACACTGTGTTTATTTACAGAGGTTGAATAAGGTGTATGTCCATCGTGTATGTTTCTTTGTGATAAGTGCATGTATAGAAGTCCAGGAGTTGAGAACAGCATATGTGTTCGTGTTGGGCTTACAGCAGAATATTCGACTGGAAAGATTGTGCAATGGAGGTGTCAGTCCCTCTTGTGAGGGACTTCATGACTTGAGCTGCTGTCCTGCCTGCAGCAAATACAATACCTCTCCCTGCAGGGCCCTCTCCTGTCCTGCTGCTGAGAGCCGCGCTGCAGCTGGACTATGCAATACCTTGGCTCCATCTCAGACAGAACTGCCTGCAGTGGTCATAAGTGGGGCTGCCCTCTATGCAGTCAGATCAGCTGCTTCTGCATCCACCAGCACTCGGATACATAGCTTCCCTGAGGCTTTCCTGTTGTTTCATTTTTGTTTTTTTTTAATCATTATAGTCCAGTGGCATTTAGTGTAAATAAAATATATGTTAAAATAAAATTTTGAACAGAAATTTCTTCTTGTTGGAAAGAAATACTCTGAAATTTACCCTGAGGCAAAATAAAATAAATTTTGAAATACTTAAATTTCATGCTGAGTGGACATTCTCTTCAAGAAAATGTTATGAGAGGACTTTTGGGAGAAGGAATTCTAAAATATCCTAATGACTGTATTAAAAGGACTTTGAAGAAAGTTAAACATGCATCTCAACAGTATCACAGAACTGCAGAATCTCAGGATGGTTGAGGTTAAAAGGGACCTCCAAGGGCACCTGGTCCAACAACCTTGCGCAAGCAGGGCCTTCTACAGGCAATTGCCCAGAACTATGTCCAGGCGCATTAATGTGCCTGTATTCTCTATATTCAGGAAAAAAAAAAAAAAATCTGAGAAATGGAAATATTCAAAATTTTATGGCACAGTTAGTAAAGTATATTGATTTCTCCAATATATAAAATTATAAATTCACATTTGCATGCAATCGAACAAATAGCATTTAACTTAATAAACACATATTGTTAATTGAATAATTAACTTCAAGTATTTCCATAAATAACAGGGTATATCATGTGGTATTTTATATTTTGGAAATTTATCACGTCAAATTAATTCAGCTTTTCACTGTTGTTCATTGTAATTTTTCTGGAGAAAAACTAAAGTGAAGTTTTCATGAAATCAGGCCATCAGTTTTAATTCTCTGATTCCTATATTTCAAAAACCAACTTATTTTCTCTAACAAACATGCCTAGAAAAGTAAGTAAGGTCAGTAAATGTCACTTTCCCCTTTACGCTAGTTAAATATTGATACGTATTTTTGATAACTTTTTTTTTTTAATCAGCAGTGGTTTAGCGTATTTATCTAACACATATAAAATCATACTAAATGTCCAATTCAACATCATCAATTTAAATATATTCATAAAGAGGGAAAGGACAGAATTTTTTGTGACTGATTAGATTAGAAATAATACTGTCATTTCAAAACTTGTATTTAAGAAGAGAGCTGACTCAGTAAAACTTACAAAAAATGAAAATAAAGCAAACTGAAGATGCAGGTTTATATAACATAGGTTCAAAATAAATACCCAGAAAATATTTACCCCATGTTGTTGTAAAACATTGTCCTGGTTTAAGTTAGAACAGAACTAATTCTGTTCAGAGATCTTACTTTTCAGTTAAGTCTCTTCTAACCCTTGACAGGCATAAACAATCTGACAGTGGTATAAACGATCCAACAGTACTAGTCAAATATAATTTTTGCAACCTGACTCTATTTCTTTAAAATACCTGTCAAAGCTTCATGTAAACATAAGTAAAACAATAAGGAGAGACTCTGCTGTTGCAAAACTGAATACATTTATGTTCAGTAAAGTAAAACCTACATCTACTCTTATTTAATGCGTTAGTGGAGCATTATATAACACAGTGCATTTATTATTAGAGAAGTTGGTTTTATGTGTAAGGCTTGAATCACAAAAGGCTGTGCATCAGTTGTTATCATTTTCTGTTTCTTGAGGTACATTACTTTTCAAAAGATTTCATTAGTCCTTTACTAAAGATGCAAATATCCATGAATCTACCTGTCAAAGTGTGGTTGGAAGGGGGAAATATGTTCTTGTTCCATCTAAGAAAATGGTTTGATCTCCTTAACATGTATGTGTGTATGCATATTTATGTATACATGAATACACATATATGCAAAAATCCTGAAAACACCCCAGGAAGAAACTTGTCTACATGCAAAAATGTTATTTGTATTGTAAATCATTCTTAGATCCAAGGCACTTTCAATCAGAAAACGTAGTTTATGTTACTGATAGTCTACATTATTTTGTTTATATAATCTGCAGTAACACCCACTGAGTGCAATCAATAAGTCATTATACAAAGAAATAATAAAATGTCACCTATAGTGAAGTTTAAGTAATTTGTAGGTGATAGGATCCATCACGTGAGGTATGTCACGTGACTGGTAGAACATGGATATTTTACAATTTATGTATGTGCAATACTCATCACGGTTTCTAAAAGCTACCTTTATTGCAGGATTGGTACAGATTTTGCCACAAATAGATGAGGAGAAATTATTTTCCCATCAAAATCTGTAGTAGGACCACCTAGCGCCAGAGAGCATTTAGCCCCGAGCTGTTCCAGAACACCAGGAACAGGCCAGCCTTCATGCGGCACAGAGGTGTGGCAGCAGAAGAGGCCATTAGAAATCAGATGGAAGTCACTTTTTTCCTTTTTGTCCCTCCACCTCTCCAGTCTGTCTTGTGCTCCAGAGTTTTCTTTTGCTCATGAGTGGGTTTAAATAACCAAGGAGAAATCTTAGTCAAAAAGAGTCAGGCACAGAGGTTAATTATCTGTTTCCCAGCTGCTTTCACAGAAAATACGTGACAGTACGGTCACTAGCACTGTGCGGCATGGCAGGGATATGTGAGAGAACTGGAAGTGTCTTGCCGTAGAGAGTACTGACCTCAGACTACCATACACGAGTTTCCGTGCAAGTGGACTTAATCACATGCATGAAGACGCTTTAGTCTTTAGAGGCCAGCACTTCAGGAAAAATTACAAAACGGAGGCTGAAATTCAAACATTTTTCAGTATCGGATCTGTGTTATCTACCTATAATAGAACGTAATACAATTATCGTTACAACCTCTCCCTAAGACACTGTTGAAATGACAACACTGCATTTTTTTCTGTATGCTTATATTTATGAGTTAATCAAATAGGATTCATAACAAAGCTTTTCTTTTCAGTCTTCTTGCTGGCATGTATAACAATATTTACGAACTTAATGAAGTAAATTATAATCAGTTTATATTAAAAGAAAGTGTATTTGATGCAGGAAACAGTTAACATTCTGTCTCATTCAGAAGACTCGTATATAGATACCTCTCTAAAGAGGAACTGCATAGTTAGGATGGAGTCCCTACAGAGAAAAATCACATTTTCTTAAGTGTTTACACATAGTCAAAACACAGTTTGAGATAAATATAAGTGAAAATGAATTAAATGTATTCATATAGAAGGATACATGTATGTAAACAAGGAAAATGTTGAAGAATTTATCCAGCCCCTGGCTTTATTTTTTTTTTTTTTTAAATCTGGAAAGTAGGAAGAAGAATCTTCAAACTATAAAGAATTTAAAGAAACATTCTTGCTTTTTCTGTGTTGCCAGGATTCCACTTTTCTCCAGCTCACCTACTTGTCTGAAAAAGGTCTATATGCTTGAAAGTATGTATTTCCAGCAGATAGCTAAGATAGCGTAAAGTGGGTATCTTCTGATAATAAAAGTGTTGCTGCTCCTGCACAGGCTTGAAAACCCAACGTACTGACAACAGCCTTAGTTTTAAGGTCGTGGTGTTCAATTCCTACTTGCAATTTGGGAAAATCACTGCCTTCGTCTCAGTTTTTAAAAAAATGCTTACCTATCTCATAGACATGTGAAACACAAATATCCAAAGATGTAAGTTGTTCAGACACCCATGCCATTGACTATGTACGTTTAGTTATCAATATACAGAAAATGCCTTGGTTGGACCAATACTTCAATAGATTGAAAGCTTGAATGCATGGAATGGAGCTATCTTTTTTGAAAATGTGAAGAAAATAGCAACTCCTCCCATGCTGTCACAATGTGGTGGACAACATTCTGGAAGAAGTGGAGTTCATTCAAGAACTTCAGTTATTTTGATGCTTTCAATGAACACACCCAACTTCCATTCACGCACAAATTGATCAGCGTGCTGTGCAACACTAGAAAGCTGTTTGGATCTTCAACAGCCTGTGTAGCACATACAATATACCAGAGTACATTACATATTCTATTTGGCATGTTCAATTCTGCCCCACAGCGTGACTCAGTGCTGCAGAAGGTGTTATCCACAGCCATTCTATTTCAAATTTAGTCTCAGGAGGTGGTGGTGGGTGTCTTCTATAGCTTCAAGCCAGAAGTCCTTGCATTTCCACCAGTAGCATTTGCTATTCAAGTAACTTGGCGCATACTCATGATCTTAGCGCTTAGTGCTTAGCTCAAGGCTTAGTTCATACTCATGATATCTCCTTTTCTTTCTCCACCTCTGCACTTTTCCTTTTCATCATTCCTTGATTGATTTAATCTACTAGGTTGAGATTCTATCTATGGATCAGCAAATTCAGTCTTCATTTACTTTCTGCTATTTTACACCATAGCCTACATTTCAAACAATAAGCGTGACCATTTTATTTTCACAATTTCCTCTTAATGCCTAAAAATATATGAAGATGTACTGTGTTATGGTTTCTAATGAGTTTTCACCACATAAATCCTTATATTCTTGATTAAATACTTGTGGGCGTTTAGTGGTTTTCTCTTCCAGGGTTCAGAGAAGCATAGGACAGTAGTCAGAAACAATAAGCCTAAACATATAGTGCCCTTCTCTGTTGGAGTGACAACATCGGTGGACAGAGGAAGAACTACAGATGCCATCTATCCGGACTTCTGCAAAGCCTTTGAAATGGTTCTCCGCAACATCCTTCTCTCCAAAGAAGAAAAAGAGGTTGTCAGGCCTTTGTTGAGTTTGCAAACTGGAAGAGTTTTAATAACGATGGAAAGATATTTATATAGAGGTACCAAAATATGAACAAGTTGACATAGGATCGGAACTGGTGCAACAAAGGGGTGGGTGGGTAACCAAAGTGCAGTTGGGGAAAAACAGTTATAGAGGCCACCAAGATGTTCGGATACGAGCAAAAAGGGGCAGGTGGTGGCAGCAGTGGCAGGGCAGGGCACCAGCAGACCCCGTGGTGGTGGCAGCGGCGTGCCCTGCTGGAGTGACAGCAGCGGTAGTGGCAGCAACAGCTGAGATGTGCTGACGCCGTGGGAGGAATTCATCATTGGCTGTTAGACATGCCTATCAAAAATAAATTAATCGTGTTTATCTCCAACCAGGACATAGTCCAAGGGGTGTATCAAGCTAGGCAGTTTCCTAGTGATTTCCTTAAACTGGACTGCAGGCAAACAGCAGATTTCCCTATGATGAGCTTCTGCCTGGTATATCAAACCATCTGCTCCCCTCAGAACAGAGTCACCTCCAACTATAACCCTTTTCTTCCTTGTGGAGGTGGCAGTGATAGGGGAAGGTAGGACTTTCTGACCTTGGAGACACCTCTGATCTAGCTGATCTGTCATCCACATCCTCCACTTGTCTGGCCTTCTGCATCCAGAGCCTCAAACCTGATGTACAGAGGCACCTGGAAACACCTGGGGCAAGGAGGGAGTTCGTGTGCCGCCCCGAGCATGGACTTACCTCCATTCACTTCTTTCATTTAGGCCACTGCCTTCAGCCTGGTGGGGGAAGGATACAGGGTCCCCTTGATCTTGGATATTTTCTGGTGGATGCTCCTCTCAACCTCCCTGCTGTTCTTACTACTGCAACCGCTTAGCAGTGAAAGGCTCTGGCACTTCCTGAGACCCGGACGGCTACATGTTTTCATGGGAGCTTTCTCTAGGTTGACGTATCACTTCTGGTGAGCACAGAGAACGTGGCTTTCTGCACTAACAGCCACACAGAGCTCCTCGTCACTGCGGTCCCTAACGGCTTCTTTTATACGGGTGTGCATGACCGCCGTTGCCCTGGCAATGCCCAGGACTTGTCTCTCCACTCCCCTGGTGTTTCCATACAGAAGGAAAACTCAAAAAACCCCCCTGTACTCTGGGATCTACTGCTTCTCTGTGAGCCAGGCTGGCTCCAAAGCAGCTCCCCTCAGCAACTGGCATTGCCAGTGTGGTGTGGCTGTTATGGCAAGCAGCGTATGCAGGTGATAAAACCCTTGGCCTCGTGGAAGTCAGGAGCAGAACTTCCATTAACTTTGGTAGGATAAATTTTTTTTTTTTTGCAATTTCTGTTTGTAAACTCACTGTACAAACTGTAACAACTTAATCCTTCCTATATTTCTGAACACAAATCAAGTAGTTTTGTTGCCTGTTTTGTACATGGAGAAACGCAGAATCACAGAATCATTTCAGTTGGAAGAGACCTTTAAGATCATCGAATCCAACCGTTCACCCTGCACTGCCAGGGTCCCTAAACTGTGTCCCTCAGCACCACATCCACACGGCTTTTGAACACCTCCAGGGATGGGGACTCCACCACCTCCCTGGGCAGCCTGTTCCAATGATTCACAATGTTCTCCGTAAAGAAGTTCTTCCTGATATCTAACCTAGATGTCTCCTGGCACAACTTAAGGCCATTTCCTCTCGTCCTGTCACTTGTCACACTGGGAGAAGAGACCAGCCCCCACCTCTCTACAACCTCCTTTCAGGTAGTTGTAGAGAGCGGTAAGGTCCCCCCTCAGCCTCCTCTTCTCCAGGCTAAACGCCCCCAGCTCCCTCAGCTGCTCCTCATAAGACTTGTTCTCTAGGCCCTGCACCAGTTTTGTTGCCCTTCTCTGAACCTGCTCCAGCACCTCAATGTCCTTCTTGCAGTGAGGGGCCCAAAACTGGACACAGCACTCAAGGTGTAGCCTCACCAGCACCCAGTACAGAGCTACAATAATTTCCCTGCTCCTGCTGGCCACACTACTGCTGATACAAGCCAGGATGCCATTGGCCTTCGTGGCCACCTGGGCACACTGCTGGCTCATATTCAGAAGAATGAAGAGAGTATCTACTTGCCATAACACACATAGTGGCAAGTTAACTGCTGGGTAGTACTCTGCCAAGGAGTTAACTTGAGCCTTGTGAACAGCAACCGCAACCCTGTGCTGATACGGTCCTGCTGTCTCTCAGGACAAAGGGCCAGGAGGTTGTGATGCAGCAACATAGGTTATGGTCATATGTTACCACATCTGAATTAGTTGCAGGGTCCCTGCTGTGTTTTGCTCACCCAGTGGTGTGCTGATTACTGATCACACCCATATTCTGCAGAAAAACTGAGACTGCACCCTAGACCAGTCGTGACTGTCCCCATTTCCCACCGCCTCACTACACCGAACCGTTTCTGCAAAACTGTAACCTAGTCATGACGTCATATTTCGTGAGGTTTTACCTCGGTTTTTCAATACGGATGAAGCTGTGTTGTGAATAAAGAAGAAACGGCTAATGAGAATGAAGACATGGAAGTGAAAATTACTTTTGAGGTAAAGTCATACTCAATTCTTTAATGAATATACTGGAATAGGGAGATTTCTATTCCTGAATGTTAAAACACTTCATACATCGAAGCACAACACCAGCAGCAAATGTTCTCTGAGAACTCGTGACAATGTTCTTTGCTTTTTAACTGTGCACTTTTCAGGGGTCAAAAAAGAAAAAAAAATTCATGCTGATTTTGTTTTAAACCTGCTTCCTGACATTTCTGTTAGGATATGGAGGGTTAACCTTGGCTGGCTGCCAGATGCCCACCAAGCCACTCTATCACTCCCCGTCTTTGAAGGGAGAGGGGGAGAAAATAGAATGAAAACCTCCTGAGGAGATAAGTGCAGGACACTTGCCAATTACCGTTTGGGCAAAACAGACTCAGGGAAATTAAAACAGACTTGGGGAAATTAATTTGATTTGTTGACAATTCATTGTAACAGAGGAGGATGGTGAGGAATAAGAATAAAACTAAAAACACCTTCCTCCTACCCCTCCTTCTTCCCACCCTCAACTTCACTCCTAACTCTTCTATGCTCTACTCCCTGCTTGAGTGGCACAGAGGGATGGGGAATTGGGGTTGCAGCCAGTTCATAGACCTTTGTCTCCACCTCTCTCCTTCCTCCTTGTACTTTTTCTCTACTCCAGCATGAGGTCCCACTCAAGGATATAGTCCTCTATGAACTGTTTCAGCATGGATCCTTTCCATGGGGTGCAGCCTTTCAGGAGCAACCTCCTCCATCATGGTTCCCCCATGTAGGTCCTGCCAGAAAACCTGCACCTGCATGGACCCCTCTCCACGGGCTGCAGCTTCCTTCAGGACATATCTGCCTGCTTTGGTGTGGGGTCCTCCACAGCTGCAAATGCATATCTGCTCCACCATTGACCTCCACGAACTGCAGGGGGACAGCATGCCTCACCATGGTCTTCACCATGGTCTTCACCAGATGCTGGAGGGGAATCTCTGCTCCAGCACCTGGAGCACCTCCTCTCCTTCTCCACTGATGTTGCTGTTTGTAGGGTGGCTTCTCTCACTCCTATCTCACAGCTACTGTGAAGCATTTTTTACCCTTAAATATGTTATCACAGAGATTCCACTGGTGCCATTGATTGGCTTAGCTTAGGTCAGCAGTGGGTGCATCTTGGAGCTGGCTAAAACTGGGTCTGCTCAGCTTTGGGGCAGCTTCTGGTGTCTTCTTATAGAAGCCCCCTCACAGCCTCTCCCCACTAGCAAAACCTTGCCACGTAATCTCCACACATAGGAGAAAGGGTGAGTAAGTGTTTCTCAGTGTCTCCATCACATTCGTACAGACATCTAGAGTACTTTTCACTATCTGCTGACAGAAGATAAACTGTTCCTGGCCAATTAATGTTTCTATGTATGGAGACCATTTTTCCTTTGGGCATTGTTTTCACTGTTTGCTGTGCTTTTCTAATTCTGGTCTTTTCTGGTTTAGATGGAATGACCTGAACCATCTGTTGTATTTTAAATGTGAATTTATGCAGTAGCAAAATGATAGTGACTTCTGATTTATTCTCAGTTCTCTGCTGCTTCCTAGTATTGTGTATGACATTTTAGATGTTAAGGCTTGAATTGATAATTCAGAGAACTATCTACTATGTCTCTTTTCTGAGTAGTAATAAGGGACGCTGTCTTAGTACTCTTATGTTTAGGCTTATTGTTTCCATGTAAATTACTTTGTGTTGACAAAGACTTTATCTTGACAAATAATTTCAACATACTAATTCAGCATTGTAAGATCCTTCTGCAACTCTACAGTCAACTTTCATTTGAGTTAGCCTATTTTGTACCTTTACCATTGACCTTCTTTCTTACATTAGTTTTGAATACAGTCTACTATCACAAATCTCCACAACTGTCATTACTCTACTGTGAATGCTGGCATGTTGAATATTCAAATAATGTTTTAGATTGCGAAAATCTTGTTAATTTTTTCTGCAGTATTGTATAATAATCCAGATTATCAAATTCTTTATTGTAATAAGGAATTGTTCTCCTACTTTGCTCACTGCAAGGGTCAGAAATAAAGTCCTGCAGTCCTCTGGTTCATTCATAGATCATTTTCTAAAAATTGATGTCACGCTTTGTTTATTTTCTGTTCTTTTGGTATAGATATTAATGATAGTGGTGGGTTCCACATCATACCAGTTCAGGATTTTAGTTCCTCTGGGACACTTGAGTGAAAATGCCTTCTCATTATCGCAATTTGTTACTGTTCATTTAACAAGTTTATTATAAATTCTATTATATGGACATTATAGTATGAACCCATCCCTTATCCTCTGTGAGGTATAGCTTCATTGGGAAACGTCTGTAAGCAATTCTGTCGTGTATACTGACACACACAAAAAAAATCTGATTTGCCTTTTCTGCTATGGATCAATATTCTTTGATATTCCCTCTATACCTTAATCACACACTGGTCTGATCCACTCTGTGGCGTGTTTTCATGGTTTTAGCAAGTTGATGTTCAGAATAATTTTTGGCTTTTCTCATTGTGACTTAACATGTTCCCGACTAGGCTGTATGTTCTCTTGTCTTTTCATTGTTGGCAAATGGCTTCTCTTGTTTAAAGGATGCCTCTTTGGTTCCAGTAGTCTCCTTTTCCCTGCCACTTAACTTAAGCCAACCTTTCTACAAGGTCCATTTAAAGTCTTTATTGATCTCTCTGGACTTCAGTAAAACATTTTACACATGGGAAATTATTAACTGAACTTAAGAAGAGGATGATCAATGAAGAATTCAAAGCTGGATAACAAAGATGCTGAAAAGATACCTGTCGTAGAGAAAAGAGGGTACATGGTAGTTCCTCAATAATAAGCCTTAAGACCAACAATATTTCATACTTTAATGACGAAAGAGAGGCAATCTGACCTACGTCATTCAGAGAGTTAGAAGACTTGTCTACATGTAAGCTCATAGTTTACCATATCGTGCCAACCACTCACTATTTATTTTATTAAGAAGCAGTATAATATTGCTTCTTAACTAGACATTCTTAGTGTTCACTGAGAGGGAAACGGCTAAGTGGAGGACGGTTTTCAAAGTTAAAGGCTCCTCAGAGTGAATAAGCTGTCTCACAAGAAAACACCCTTACTGTACAGTAGAAACGATCACAGAGAGTAATATTGTAAAGTAGCTATAATAATATGAATTCTCATCCTAGCTCACTGTGCAGTAACTTTGTTGGGTAAATAAACAGTAAGAGTATTCCTTATCTATCCTTGTGTTTTAGCTGAGGCTAAGGCATTGTCCTAATCTCATCTATTAATTACTAGCCTGTAGTGTATTTAACTAAAGCCAAACTGTTAAGCTTTTGTAGAATTACCGTTGATACTAATGAGCTCAATGATACACCTGCATAGCAGCTGAAACGACAGTAACCCACTGGAGTTCTACCACTTTGGCACAAAGCTGTGTCTGGTTAGAGTGATTCAGAGCATCTAGATCAGACCTATGCTCTGAATTGCTTTCTGAGTAGCTTCTCTTTTCATTGGTTTTTGATAGGCTACTTCCTGTAAGGGCTAAGGAGAGAGAGAGCTTCATCTCCTCCTCCATTGCCATAGAATGCGTGAAACTCTTACCTAAGCGTGAGTTCTTTATCTAAACTCCAAAACTCATATCAATGCATGGACTTTTGTCTAAACGATTTGATTGAGGGGCAAGTTGATAATCTGTAGAAAAAAACTTACTTCATAAAGCATACCAAATTTCCCAGTTGCCACAGAAGAATCATATCAACATCAGCTGCCAATCACACAGCTGTATTTCATTCCTGGTTGCACATAAGGTCTATAAGTTATTTCTGCCACATTCATCTTGGGTTCTCAAGCTATAAAACTGGAATGCTAATACTTGGCATCATGAAGGTGAAGCTATTGATCATTCTGTTACTTTCACACGCTATAGAGTTAGCTGCCATTTAAGTGTTTAAACAGATAACAGAAGGATGGAGCGTCAGGCACCACATACCTAACATTTTGTGTAAAACAACTTTCAGTGGAAAACCTGATTTAATGCTTGCAATCACTATGCAGTTCGGTAGATACTTTCACAAAAAACTTGAGCCTTTGTAGGAGCAAGGCAGTCCTCGTGGCTTCCTATGTTATAGTAAAGTGAATATGTAACCTCTAAGAAAAAAATTGCCAGGTATTTAGATTCAGATAAAACTTGCATTATAATGAATGTAATAGCAATAGGGTCAGAACATAACCCTCTACCCATGTTACCTATATTAATTGTAAAACATGAAATCAGGAAAATCCATGTCAGTTTGTTGGACTCTCAGAAATAGCTTTGTTTCAAACTATACAAATACACCGTACAAGCACTGTTGTAGCAGTTTGGAACTTGTGTAGAGTACTAGGATAATTATTTAAATGATATTAAATGTGTTTGTATGCCTGCTTGAGGATGATTTAACTGAAATATTTTTAGCCTCACAGAATTTCAGATTTACCAAGCTTTGATGCAGAAGATTGACTACACAGAGGAAAAAATAAATCTCTTTGTAATATTTTTATCTCAGTTAGGTCATCTATTTATTTTTCTGTTCAAACATCTGGGTTTTCAGAACAGCTGGCCAGTATTGCAAATGAAAGTCTAAGAGTAAAGCAACAGCCGTTTCAAGTTAGCAGCATTAGAGGAAGGAATGCACCAGGGTGATCCTCACCATCAAATTGATTTATTAGTACAACTGGTAAAAAAAGACTAGCCAAAGCCCTGGTCACTGCTAGAACTCTGCTATTTCAGGAAACTGACTGAAGAAGCTGCTCTGTCAAAATTATTTAATAGCTTTTCTGAAGATAAGCTTAAAGATCACCATAAAAATAGTGGAGTAAAATCCAAAATAATAAAAAAATGAACATGCCATAATAAGCTGTCCTAAGAAATGTTCCTACTTTTGTTTGTTACTATTGATATTTTCTGTGTGGTATTTCATAATACTAAGTATCACAGTTAAAGATTTGGAATTCTGCAATAACTGTGTTAAAGCCTTCATCTTATGCCAAGCATGTGCTTCTCTTCCTGTATATGCATAACTCTAATGACTTCCATAAGAGTACACTCAAATATTTAGAGTATAATAGTGACCCCAAAAGTCATCCTGTAGGGAATTGCTACAAATGCACTTTTGTTTTAAAATGCGCAGGAAGCCAAGTAAGATATATTTACATGTATTTACTGAAAAAGGTTCTAATTACTAGAAGTATGAGCTAATTGGTTGTTAACAGAAGAGTTGTTTTTTAGGGGTTTTGATATTATAGAAAACACTTTACAACATTTTTCAGTTTTATGCACTTTTATGTATTTCTTTGTTCTTAGTAGGTATATTGCTTTGTGTTACTGACATTCTCATTCTACTTAAGTCAGAAGAAAAAAATAATTTAACCTAATTGCTGATTTATATTTAATGGGAGAATTAATCAGAATGATTTCTGATTTATATTTATGTGTATATATTTGAACACCATATCCTTTTCCATTTCCGTTTTTTACTGACTGTCAAGTACAGATGCCATGACCTTCAATCATCCACGAAAGTTTACTTCATATCTGAAGGTATCTTCAATAATGCGTAAAGATTAGGAAGATCCTGACTCAGCAAGGCTTCTGAACAAGTACCCAGTTTTAATAAGTTTATAACATACAAGTAGTTCCCTTGAGTCTTCTTGATCTTAATCTATATGCCTGTTTGATCATCCGATAAATCAGGACCTAGTTAAATCCTGGGCTTCTGAATAGAGAGGAAAAAAATCAAAATATGGTACTTAACCATTTTTTCTTGCAGGAGGTTAATTAACAGATTGGGAGGCAGGAATAATGCTTTTACTTTTCAAAAATAGAGCTAATAATTAATTCAAAGGTAACTATTTATTATTGATTGTAGAGAAAATCTACCATTTTCCGTAATGGAAACAATGCCATATATTCTTTGAGATCTGTTGGGTGGTTGCAAACTTAACTTGATTATGTCTGTAAGTCTCTTGTACTATGTAATAAGGTATCTGTTCCTGAACAATAAGCATCAGGAAAAATCACGTCTGTGTTTCACAGCCTCAGCTGAATTCACCCCACTACTACACAGAAAGAGAGGCACACTGCTGTGTCTTGGAACTCTATGTCGATATACAGCAGAACAGGGGAGCAGTCACTCTGAATTCTAGTTCTTTCCTGCCAAGAGAAGGCCACAGTTGCTAGATTTTTTTTTCTCTGTAAGGCTCATTGTTTTTCAAAAGGGCCAGGTATGAGGCTCTCTGCATAAGTGTAAAGATTGCGGACATGTCACTTTTGCAGGCAAGTCCCTGATGCTGCAGGGGAAAACATCAAGTTAAACAGTTTAAAATCCAAAAAGGAATTATGCATTGGCTTGACAGGTGTAGTGTGATAGCCCCAACCAGTACATTCTGGTTCTGGTTACCTCAAAGAAGTCAGGCGTAAAACTTTGTAACTTCCTTACCACACATTGGTTTTTATTCTTAGATGGGTGGTCTGTCAAAGGAGTCGAGCTTTTAAATGGGGTTTGATTTTAGTGTGATCCAGAAAGCAAGGTTCCTGCATAGCTGTCATGTGTTTTGTTGAGGGATCCTTTCCTTTTGGCTTAAAAATGAAGTTTTCAGTAGTTTGTTTTGCAGTCCTATTCTTATTGGGAGGGGAGGGGAAGGGAAAAGGGATTCAGTTTAGAATTAAAAATATAAATATAATCTGTCCTTTTTGTGGATTGTATTTTTCAGTTTCTTGGGGATTACAGAGGTTTCCGTGGTTGGGAAAATCTGCATTTATATCACTGGTTTGGTTAAGACAGCAAGTATCTGCCTTAACTAAACATAATTATTTTTCCTCCCAACATTAAAAAAAAAAACTCATAAAAGTATGGTAATTGATATAAAAATTATGGCTAGTTCCAAGGTTTACAAGTAGTGTTGACATATTTGGGAATCAGGAGAGTCAGCAAAACAATTCGTGGCCGCAGTTTAAGGCAGCAAACAATTTGAACTGTTGCTTTCCTGATGGTATAGCTGGTGGAATATGTCTAAACTCAGAGAAACATCCTCACGTAGATCTCTGACCACGGACAAGAAACTGGTTTTCATACTCTCTATTGAGTGTTGAACTATGTATATTTATTCATTAGAAATGACAGAGAAATATAGTTCATAAAGTTTGAAGTAGTAGATGAAGGAGAGTCTGACTTGAGAAAACCCAAAGGTCAAGTTAAGTTCCTGTGAGAAGTCTGACAAAGAAGAATTTAGCCTAGGTTTAAAGCAACAAGAAAATAAAAAGTGAAAAGTATTTTGTAATTGTACACTTTGGTTCAAAATCCTGGGTTCGATTTTCTGGTTTGGTGCCCTCAGTGAACATACACCCAACATAAGGCATTTGAGTGTATCCCTAGAGCCAAATGTTCCTCAAGAGCCAAGGAATCAACAGGATATCTTCAGTAACTGTTGATATTCTGAGAAACTTTAAATGAGTGAGGAAGAGCAAATTTGACTACTCATATTGACTTATCCTGCTCAAAATTCTTATCTAACCCTGTGCCTCATTTACCTCAAAACAAAAAACTAATACAAAAATAATGGTGAAAGGAACCTTTGCAATTCATCACTAGGTAGCTAAGATGATCAGTTACAATATGCCTGTTAAGGAAATATTTACTATAGCTTTGTGTCAGTGGCATCCTTGTTAATACACTTCATTATATCTAATACTAGAAGTATTCTTTTAACCCATTCAGTTAAAAGAATTTTCTTTTGGTTGATAGTTTATTTTAAAGGAAAGACCTGGCCACGTTTCACTCAATAGGAGCAGGGACTCTGGATATTTACTGCACGAAGACAAGACTAGCTAATTTTAACCAAAAAAGGGATAAACAAAAAATAACTGAATGTGAATTTGTATGTGCCATATGATTCCTTTTATTAAAGATGTTTGAGATATAACTATGTTAATGTAATAAATTTTCCCACTGTAAATATTTTGGACTAAAAATTAAACCTTCCCCCAATAATCAGGTGTCGATACCCAAACCCTTTAATGGATCTGTTGCATACATTCTACAACACACATGTTCAGTTACATACTTTATACATACTCCATGTTCAGCGCATTGATGTTTCATTTTAGTCACAGGTATTCATTATGTCTTCAACGTAACTTAGAGATCATTGCATCATTCATTATTGTTATTTTTTACAATTTTCTCTCACTTGAGGAAGGCAGAGAGAGCTGGGACTATTTAGGTCAGAGAAGAGAAGGCTCAGGGAGGAATCTCATCAAAGTATATAAATACCTTAAGGAACTCTGTGAAGACAGATCCAAGCTCTTTTCAGTGCTGCCCAGTGACAGGTCAAGAAGTGATGGACACAGACTGAAACACAGGAGGCCTCCTGAACATGAGACACTTATTTTTTTATTAATGTGAACGTGATTTAGCATAGCAACAGGTTTCCCGGAGAGGTGGTGAACTCTCTGTCCTTGTAGATCTTCAAAAGCTGTCTGGATGTTGTCCCGGGCAACCTGCTCTTGCATGAGCCTGCTTGAGAAGGAGAGTTAGACTAGATGGCCTCCAAGAGTCCCTTCCAACCTCAATCGTTCCATTATCCTATGATGCTGTGATTTAAGAAGATCTTTCCTCCCAAACAGCAGCTGAATCTCTCCCTTTGCCTAATGTTCTCTGGTAACCCATTTCCTTTACCCAGAAGTATACACTGTATATTTCACAATGCATCTAACTGCTTTTCTTGAGAAGAGTCATATGATTCTTCTCCCTCTTCATCTTTTCCTTTCTCTTCCTTTCCTTTCTCAAATCATTTAACCAACTGCCTGTTGTGTTTGGACAACTTTGCCTTTCTCTTTTTCTTTCACCACCTTTACACCAATTGTTTTCTTTTACTAAATCTCACGTGGGATCACTCTTTCTGAAGTCTGAAAACCTACATCTTCACCTTTTCCCTTGGTTTTCCTTTGTCCTTGATATGACTGCTTTCTGCCTTAGCTTATTTCTGTATTATTATGCTAAGTTGCATTTTTGTCTTTTGCACATCCTCTCGAAAATGAAGCTGTATACCTCCCTTTCTACATTTAATTCATGGTCAGCTCTCTATCATTTTTTCTACACTGAAAACTGAAGAAATGCACTTACATTAGTGTCTTTTTTTTTTTTTTTCTCAGCCCTTGGAGGCACATTATTATTTTTCATAATCTCAGTGTATTAAAACAGAAGTCATCTTTCTTTTTCTGTTTTTCACTTTTTTTGATTTTTTTTTTTTTTTTCTCAGTAGTATTATTTGCTTAGCTGTTGCTACAGAGCTAGAAGCTGGGAATGCAGAGCCAGATAACTATAACTGAATTTCTGTAGTGTTTATATACTCTTTCCACAGCATCTACTGCTGGTTATTCTTCTGAATGATCCATCAGAAAGGATGACTGAAATCCAAATTGGGGGGAAAAAAAATCACCACAAAAAAACCCACAAAAAACAAAACTGTCCTTGAAAATCAGGGGGATAGAAAGGAGTATATAAGGGTTAGTAACGTCTTTCAAACTGACTATAGGGCTAGTTGGATGAAGAATCTAGTTAAGTATTTTTGTTCTCATACCTTCTGTTTGGTAGGCTTTTAACAACCAAATAAAATATGTTCAAGCATAGTCAGATAAAGTGTTCATCTGTAAAGATGAAAGCAAAAACTGATCTCTTTTTCAGTGAACTTTCTGGCATATATCTTCTTCTGCCAGACCTTTGAATTGTTTGGTGCAATAGGGCTTCCTTACAGGCAGGAGTTAATAAGAAGAATTTTGTTCTGTTTGTGGTTTATCTTCTCCTAAATTTTTGTTGTTTTGTTGTGTTTTGTTTCACTTTATTTTTGCTAAATAAGTTGTGCCCATGTGCACACACACATAGACAGAGTACTTTGGGATTTTATGCCTCATATTCTCTTCACCCAAGTGATTTTATGCTGGATAGTTTTATTTACCCAATATATCCTTGACATCAGTATCATATTCGGAGAGCACCAGTTTCTCATCCTAGGAAAATAACTGCCTCAGTTAGAATGATCTATGTAAAGTACCTTACTCCATGGTCTTGTTCTTTATCCAAGTATAATAATCATCAAATATCTTTTTAGGAGGAGTAAACATATGTTTTCGTCAAAGACAAAAATGGCAACTACACTGACACATCCTGAGTACCGAGTACTGTTCTCTAATGCGGCTTAGAACCACCATGTGATTAAAACAATCAAGGAAAGTAATGCCTTTTCGCTACCTTAATGTCTTTGAATCTCAGTTGTAACACACCTGTCTGAGATCCCACCTTTATTGCTTTTGCTGAACTTAGATATAGAAAATACGAGAAATTCTTGAGGGAAAATCAAAAACTCTAAAAAAAAAAAAAACAGGGAATGATCTGAACACAACTGTATTACTTTAAGGGAAACTAAGTGTGGGCCCACTTTTAGGCTAGCCAAAACTAGTACTATACATTGCACTGAGAGCCTAAGTGCAACTTAAACGATAAGTGCAAAGAAAGATTTAATTCCCACCTCTCTGTGGAAAAACTGCATAATGCAAGAGTAGTCTTTCACTGTTCAGGGAGAGGAGAATGGCTGTGTGTGGCAGTGAGTGAGTGAGTGAGTGAGTGTGTCCCTCTGAGGCAGCACATGTAGTCGCATACCCAAGGGGAAAACATTTTCTCCAGCAGGGAAGTAACATAGTTAGCTCCCGATGTTCTACAGTGCATTCTGTTTGTTGTTTTCATGTTTTGTAAAGGAGGAAAATGCATGAGAAATAGCTATTTTAAGGGATTTGTATTTAGATTACAGAAGAACTCAACTGCTAGAAAACACTGACATTACCTAGGGTCTTTGTGACCTTACTTCATACTGTGTCCGTGCAAGCCCATGTCTTTGATTACAGATTTTATGCTTTATGCCTGTCTGTTTACAAAATTTTTGTTTCTTTCAGAATTCAAAATGTATATGTACATTGTGCAACATGAGAAAAGAATTAAGTTTTAATAGGCAATCACAAATACAGGATTAGATAACTTCTGAATATTTGGCTCTTGACGCTTGTCTTATCATTTTAAGCATGTTTAATTATGTAACCGTATATCCACTAAAATACAGAGGTTGTTAGGCTTTCATAGAAAAGTGTAGGATTGTAAAGGATTAGGGGTATGGGTTTATATGAATGACTTCAGTTAACCCTATGTAAATTGTTCACTGACTTTTAAACCACAGTTTGTGTTCCATCCATAGGTCCATCCTGGCTGTGATGTATATACTCTCTTTGAAATGGAAATCTTCAGTTGTTACCTCTAGACAGCTTCAAAGGCTTGACTGCCCACTCTGAATTCCTTTGAAATGCTTAATTTGAATCATAAACTATCCCTGCAAACAGTCTCATTATCTTATTAGAAGTCATGTCTCTTTTGAAATGGGTTTCTGTCCATAGGCTTCTTTGATGTGTTGCTTAAATATGAGGAATCCCTTGGAACTTTTAACTTTTACAGCTGGTAAAACTTAATCTTTTATAACTTGAACTTAGCATGTAATGATTTGGTAAGCCATTAAAATAAATCTAGTTCTACAGTAATATCCGCTGATTTACAATAGAGCATCTTTCTCCATTTTTGTCTACACATATTTTTTTCTTGAAATTTCTGCCAAATCACAGAATCGCAGAACGTTTGATGCTGGAAGGGACATATGGAGGTCATCCTGTCTAACTCCCTGCTCAAACAGGGCCTTGACTGCAACATACTAATATTGCCATATTCGCTATGCTAAACATTAGCTAGTTAGTTAGTATGAAATTTCACTGCAGAGAAGACACATCCTAAATATAGTAGAGGAAAAAATAAAATATCTGAGTTGATGATTCTTCCAGTCTTGGACAAGCTACTTTGTAGTCCAGTGAATCACTCTGCGCTGGGACACTTCATTCACCTATAGCTAGAGACTGACTTAAAACACCCAACATACAAAAGGCACTGGCTAAATTTAGTACATCTGCTTTGGATTTCTAGGTTTCTCAGCAAGAGGACTTCTCAGGTAGATGGCTTTATCAATTAAAGCTCAGCATAAAGGCTGATGCAGCCAAAGCGTTAAAATAGCTTATCTAGAATTTGGAATTCCTATTATAAACACTAGATAAAAAATAAAAATTAGTTTTAGAATTAACACGGAACTGTTTCCACTATAGTGCTTTGTTCTGGTGGAAAATGCCAGTCACTAGAAACTAAAATATTTCTGGAAAAGATGTAGATTTTAGTAATTCTACCAATATGTTCGATCAGGATACCAATGCTTCCAAAATCATGATCATTTGGTCCATTGGTCTGCCTTATTCCATGTGCAGGTATTTCAAGAATTTCTCAGAAAGTTCTGGAAACCTAGTAGCACAGTCCATGGCAGAAAAAGTACTATTTACTTCAACTGGCAATGATTAGATATAGGATAGGAAAAAAAGAAAAAGTATTCCTGCAGTTCTTCTCTGACACAATTCCATTATTACTAGCAAGTTGCACAGCTCTCTACTACAGACCTCTAGCTTTATAAAGTTCATGTGGAGGCCATCATGCCAAATGCACCTTATTTACAGCCATGCTTATTAAAACCTGTAATAAACATTCCATACAAGAAAACATATTTGAAGTTATTGTAAAGGGAATATTTGTTACCAAGGTAACAAATAAAATCTGTACTACTATTGTGTATTTTATTTTCAATGAAGAATTGAATCCTTTTCAATTATTGGGTGGGATGGGAAAGTAGTAAACAAGGTTATAAATCTCTGGAATTTGCTTCATGGTAATAGCACATTAAGCAGGAAACTGGTATTCTCCAAGCATTGAAGTAGAACTACTATGACCCACTACTTTATAATTATGTGAGGATTATTAACACAACAGGAGAAGGAAATTGGCTACTCAGCACAAGTACCACTCTGTGTCTTAGCTAATTGCATATATCTTAGGTTAGCTGAGCTAGGCAGATCTCCCATTGTGTTTGCAATTGACAGTCATACATAAAAATGGCAATAATTTACAAGGTAAAGTTGGTGTTGAAAACTATAAAGGTTCTCAGAGGATTATTTAAATTGTTTGAGATTTTATATTTTCTTGCATTTAAATATCTTCATAGCAATCAAAATTGAAAAAAAAAAGGAAAAAAAAGAAAAAAAAAGAATAAACCTAACACTCTGTAAGATTTAATTGAAATTTTATCTTATCACTATTACATATCTTGGGTGGCAAGTAAGTTTAACTCTGTCAAGTTGAATGAAGATGAAAACCAGTACTGAATTATTAATATACTTGTATCTCTCCTGAGTAATTACTAAAATCTCACGTGGTCACAGCGAGACGACTGCTTGGAAACAGAAATACACTTTTTACTCTACGAGTAATAAATACAAAAATGTGTTTTTGTGTGTAAATATGTATTGCTTCTGATAAGAATGTTTATATCTTTTGCTGTGTTTTTATGGAAGCAGTGTTAATATGAAAAATATTTCAGAGATTAGAAAGATGCAAGGGATAGCAAATCAGCAATATTTAATGAACTATGCTACTAAATGTGGTGAACCCTATCTCTGGTTCTGGAAACATCAGTGTGTGAGAAATTTCCTTTATTTAGTTCATGAAATAACTCCTAGGAATAATGTACACACGTGCATAAGAATCTGATCCTATGAACCTTTGTGCAGAGACTTTACCTGTGGAAGCGCAAGTAGTCCTACTGGTTTTAATGACTTCACAGGCAAATGACCAATTTAAGGATCAGTTTGACTGTGACTGTATACCTTTTATGAGATGAATTATTATGATGGGATCACACGAATAAATTTTCTGGCGTGCGGTGTTGTCTAAATCCTGAAAAGAACTCAATTGAAGGGCTAGGTATTTAAAGGAGTGTTGTAGGATGGAGTGTCTTTAATCTATCTCAAGTCTAATCACACTGGAAATCAGAATTATAGTAATGTTCACTGGTTAACTGAACTAGGCATAATAAACATGCAATGAAAAGTAGCCAAATCCAGAGTGTTTCCACTCACAGAATCAGAGGACAGCAGAACATCAGAAATGCATAGTAATGTTCTGATTTTTATCAAAATAATACCCCAGTTTTTCTCTTTCATGGGCACCCCCTTGCCGTGGGGAAAGAGCTTGCGTGCCCTTGCGAAGTTGAGAGCTGTGCTGGTGGTGGCATATGCCTCCGGTAGGGTCTCCCAAGCCTGACAGGTCTCAACTGAAGGGTCAGACAAAGTGTGTCCACGGGCAGGATGGGCTCACTAGCCTTCGGGCAACCATCCTAGGAGAAGGACAACTCTAACTCCAAACCCGGGCAGATGGAGCTCGTTTAGCCCTGTAAGGCCATCCATCTAAGAGAAGGATACTCTAACCAAACCTACGACCTGAGGACTTCGCTGTCACCGTCCAAGCTCGCTAGGCCCTGGCAGATGAACCTCAGGTGTAAAGGGTGGGGCCAGTCTCGCGCACGCTGCGCCTCACCTAAAAAATCCACCGCGCAGGCTTGAAGGGTGTACTCACGTTTGCAAAGCCCTGTAGCGACAGGCAAGGGACGAAACGGCAGGTGGAAAGATGTCACTGGAAGCCGCAGACCCAACCCTGCATGCAGGCGGTTCAGGACATTGGTCGCTTGAGACTGACCCGGGAGATGACAGTCTCGTTCGGCAGCATCCTGAATGACCAAGCAGCCTTTTTCAAGGAGAGCACTGCTTGCTCCGCATGGAGAGGGGCCTAGAAAAGGTGGCCTAACCAAAGCTCATCTCCCTTCCAATCCGGTTGGCTAGCCACGGCCAACGGACATCTTCTTCTGCGGTCAACCAAAGACAAAGAGACAAAGGCATACACCTGCCTCCAAAGGTGTGTCCAGATTGACACTCGCATGTTGGAACATCAGAACCATGCTCGATACAGCAGACAGTGGGCGTCCTGAACGCCGTTCTGCTATAATTGTTCACGAACTGTCACGACTCAACATCGACATTGCTGCACTCAGTGAAGTTCGCCTTCATGAGGAAGGCAGCCTTCAAGAACATGGTGCCGGCTACACACTGTATTGGTCAGGCAAACCTAAAACCGAAAGTCATCATTCTGGAGTTGGCTTCATGATTAAAAACTCCATCGCCTCTAAACTTGAAAATTTGCCAACAGGTCATTCCGATCGCATTATCTCCTTACGCCTCCCGCTACACAACAAGCAACATGTTGTTCTCTTCAGCATATATGCCCCAACTCTCCAAGCTGACCCTACAGAAAAAGACAAATTCTACACCGATCTGCGCCGCCTTACTCAAAAGGTTCCTGCAGATGATAAGATCATAATCCTGGGTGACTTCAACGCCCGAGTAGGTAAGAACTCTGAAGCCTGGAAAGGAGTACTAGGCAAGCATGGAGTTGGAAACTGCAATGACAACGGTCGCCTCTTGCTAGAGTTTTGTGCTGAGCAGCAGCTTACCATCACCAACACTATCTTCCAGCAGAAAGACAGCCTGAAGACAACCTGGATGCATCCTCGATCTAAACACTGGCACCTCATTGACTATATCTTAGTGCGCCAGAGAAACGTTCGCGATGTCTGTCACACCCGAGTGATGCCTAGTGCAGAATGCCAAACAGACCACCGCCTTGTGCGCTGCAAACTTAACCTCCATTTTAAGCCCAAACCTAAGAGGGGCGGCATTCTGAGGAGGAGGCTCCAAGTTAACAATCTTCAAACAGCTGCAGTGAGAGACAGCTTCCAGGCAAACCTTCAAACTAGGCTTGAAGACCATCCCATAGACTCTTCTCCTGAAGCGCTTTGGCAACATATTAAAAATAGCATCCTGCAGTCCTCCGAAGAATTCTTAGGGTTCTCCACAAAGAAGAACAAAGACTGGTTTGATGAAAACAATCCAGAGATCCAGGAATTGCTGGCAAAGAAGAGATCTGCTCACCAAGCACACCTCGCTCAGCCATCTTGCCATGTAAGAAAAGCAGCCTTTCGTCTTGCATGCAGTAAACTCCAACAGAAACTTCGAGACATCCAGAACAAGTGGTGGCTCAACCTAGCAAAAAAGACTCAACTATGCGCAGATTTGGGTGACCACAGAGGATTCTATGAGGCTCTGAAAGCAGCGTACGGACCCACACACCAAGTTCAAAGCCCCCTACTCAGCGCAGATGGCCAAACGCTTCTCACAGATAAAACCTCCATCCTGAATCGATGGTCTGAACACTTTCAAACTCTCTTCAGTGCCAACCGTGTAGTCCAAGACTCAGGAATCCAGCTCATCCCAAAACAAACGGTGAAAAATGAATTGGATATAGCCCCTACTATGGGAGAGACCCTTAAGGCCATACAGCAGATGAAAACCGGCAAGGCAGCTGGGGTCGACGGAATCCCGCCTGAAATCTGGAAACATGGAGGCCAAACGCTCCATGCTCAATTTCACGAGCTAGTTGTGCGCTGTTGGGAACAAAGCGAACTACCACCAGATCTCCGTGATGCAATCATCATCACCCTGTACAAGAAAAAAGGAGTAAAGTCAGACTGCTCAAACTACCGAGGCATAACTCTGCTCTCCATTGCTGGAAAAATCCTCGCAAGAATACTATTGAACAGATTGGTACCCGCTATCGCAGAAGAGCTTCTACCTGAAAGTCAGTGTGGTTTCAGAGCCAACAGAAGTACCACAGACATGGTATTCGTTCTCAGACAACTGCAAGAGAAGTGTAGGGAACAGAACAAGGGTCTCTATGTAACTTTCGTTGATCTCACCAAAGCCTTTGACACTGTGAGCAGAAAAGGTCTGTGGCAGATCTTGGAACGATTAGGATGTCCCCCCAAGTTCCTCAAAATGATAATCCTGTTACATGAGGGGCAGCGCGGCCAAGTCAGATATGGCGATGCACTCTCTGAGCCCTTCCCAATAGCCAATGGTGTGAAACAAGGTTGCGTTCTCGCACCAACTTTATTCACAGTTTTCTTCAGCATGATGCTCCAAAGGGCCACGGCAGACCTCGACGAACAAGACGGCATTTATATTCGATATCGTACCGATGGGAGCCTTTTCAACCTAAGGCGACTGAAGGCCCACATCAAGACCCTGAATCACCTTGTCCGCGAGCTGCTTTTTGCTGACGATGCCGCCCTTGTCGCCCACACAGAAGCAGCTCTGCAGCGCTTAACATCCTGCTTTGCAGAGGCGGCTGAGCTTTTTGGGCTGGAAGTCAGCTTGAAGAAGACAGTAGTTCTCTACCAACCAGCACCACAAGATGATTACCATCATCCCCACATCACCATTGGCGAGTCAGAGCTTCAGCCAGTCCAGCAATTCAGCTATCTGGGTAGCATCATCTCCTCAGATGCCACGATCGACAAAGAGATCGACAACAGAATAGCAAAGGCAAACAGAGCTTTCGGAAAACTCCATAAAAGAGTCTGGTGCAATAAACACCTGAAGAAAAGGACAAAGATCAGTGTCTACAGAGCCGTGGTACTGCCTACTCTTCTGTACGGGTCTGAATCATGGGTCATCTACCGCCACCATCTGCGACTCCTCGAACGCTTCCATCAGCGCTGCCTCCGCACAATCCTAAACATCCACTGGACTGACTTCGTGACTAACGCTGCTGTCCTTGAACAGGCAGACATCACCAGTATTGAGGCCATGTTGCTGAAAACGCAGCTGCGTTGGGCAGGGCACGTCTCCAGGATGGCGGATCACCGCCTCCCTAAGATCGTGTTCTATGGTGAACTTGCCACCGGCTGCCGCAAGAGAAGAGCTCCAAAGAGGAGATATAAGGACTCCCTGAAACAACACCTCAGCCTAGGCCATATTGACCACCATCAGTGGTCCACCCTGGCCTCCAATCGGGAGATTTGGAGACACACCATACATAACGCTGCTGTCTCCTTTGAGAGCACGCGTAGAATCAGTCTCGAGGAGAAAAGACAGCGCAGAAAGAACCGTGCCTCGACTATACCACCCAAGGAGACCCTCCGGTGTGCTCTTTGCAACCGGTCTTGCCTATCCCGCATTGGCCTTTTCAGCCATCAACGCGCTTGCAATAAGCGTGGGCAAAGCCCTTCCCAAATCTTCGTCCACGAAGCCAAGCCATGACCCCAGTTTTACTCCCCGTTTCTTTCTCTATTATGGGGTACCTGGAGTTATAGAATAGAAACACCTAACATTTTATGTAAAAGCATAAAAATAAAATTTGATTCAACATAAATATCCTATACAAAGAATGCAATACTTATGGCAAAATCTGCTTTGCGGAACTTAGCTGTGCTGGTTTGGGGTGGGATGTAGTAAATTTTCCTCGGAGCAGCTCATATGGTGCTGTGTTTTAGATTTGTTGATAACACAGGGATGTTTTAGTTATTGCAGAGCAGTGCTTTCACAACATCAAGGCCTCTTCTGGTCCTCGTGTTACCCACAAGTAAGAGGGCTGGGGGGCACAAGATTTTGAGAGGGAACTCAGCCGGGACAGATGAGTCTTGTTGCTTGGGGTCATCACGCCACATGCCGTTGTGGTCAGCAGTGAAAACTGAGGAAAAGAAGGAGGAAGGGGGACACATTCTAAGTGAGTATGTTTGTCTTCCTAACTCCGTTACACATCACGGAGCCCCATTTCCTGGAGATGGCTGAACACCCGCCTGCAATGGCAAGTAGTGAATAAATTCCTTACTTTGCTTTGCTTGTGCACACATCTTTTGCTTTCCCTGTTAAACTGACGTTATCTCAACGCAAGAGTTTTCTCACTTCTGATTCTCTCCCCATCCCACTGCAGGAGAATGATCGGGGAAAAAAAGAAAACCAAAAAACAAAAAAACCCTGGGATTATTTCAAAGAACGTGATCTATCAAATAGCTGAAGACAGACATCCCAGATGATAAAAGATTGTCGCTACATGGTAATGGGAGGGCTGGAGATGAGACGGTTTCTTGCAGGTCAGCTATCTTCAAATTGCGGTAAAGATGGCCATCTTCACTCCATCCTCTCTATCCCTTGAACCAACCAGGCCCAAAGGATGCCCCTTTTACACCCTCTGTCATGCTGGATATCATCATTCAATAGCAAGGAAATGTGATCGTGATTTTCAGAGCAGGAAAATTGCCAGTTTCTGCTTGATTATGGGTTTAATTTTTTTTTTATGCTCGTCTAGATTTGCCTAACAATGAATTTCAACAGCCTGAGGCAGTGGCAGGTTTGCTATTAACAAAAGATGGTATAAAAAGAGAAGAAGATTAACAATTTCTTAAAGGTCATTCGTATAACTAGGTGTATCTTATAGGCTAAGTAATTCCTCATATATTTTCTTTAATGTCAATGTGTATATTATGATTTTTAGAAATGCAGTTTTTCATGCTAAAAAAACCTCCACCAAAAAACTTCAAGATCAGTAAAAGATCCCTTCTAAAATTAAAATTGAAGTCAGATTGAAGGAGAATAACAATAAGAAAAAAACAATTAATTTTCACATGTAACTAACACATTTAATGGGCATTTACAATGCAAATTTACATTTACAATGTATGTTTTTGTATATAGAACAAGATAATACTTCTTTTTTTGACAAACTCTAGTTTTAGAAATTTGTATTTTGAAAAATAATGTGTATAGCATCCACATTTTTGTTCCTCTTTCTGTTGTCAATAATAAAAGTCAGAAGTTAAAAAAAATAGTATTGCATTGAAACAGTTTTACAGTATTTTCAGAAATCCTTTCTCCTTTTCCTTGAAGAAGAAAATCCTGCCCAGTTTCTTTTCTATGAAATTACTCTCCAGACTTTTCAAATATATTTCTTTCAAAGCTGTTCTCTCAGAGCAGTAATTTTGTCCTGAAAGTGGCATTCATCTGATTTTGCCTCTGCAATCACTGTTGCAGACAAGCGTATTCCTATGGACAAATTTAAAAGCACTAATTCAGCTTTATGTGTTTGAAGTGGTCTCCTCTGTTATCAACATTCACTGAGTATGAGGACCGAAGATGTAGTGGTTTTGGCAAGTACCACCAAGGTTTTGTTCAGCTCTCACAAGAGTGCTACACTTCTGGTTTTCAACAATATCGTAGAATATGCTTCTGGGCAGGAAAAAAAAAATATTAAAAAATGGCTCTAGCCTACAGCCAAAAAACCAACGTATTTTATTTGCATGCATCTCTGAATAGATTGTGCAAAAGAGTCAGCGGAGAAAAACTTAGAAATTTTTCAGACTCTGCCAGTATTTTGCTGCTTTGCTCACAGCTGGGAATGCAATAGGTATTGGGTATTAGGAAACAGTGAGGAGCAGTTTATAACTGACTGGTTTGTAACTGACTCTAAGGCTGGTCCTACAGTTCTAAAGGGAAGGGATAAATTAGAAGAGTCACTCTGCATTCTGAGAGGTTGTTGGGCACATCTGTCATCATCAATAAGATGTAAGTGTCCTACTTCAGTGTGGTTAAGAAGGAAACAAGACATGGTTTACCACTCTTTCCTCTATTGAGCCCTTCTTTCTGAAAGCTCTGCTTGGGCTGCTTTGTCGGATTTTTTGTTTAATTCAATTTGCCTGCACCTTGTGTTTCACCGTTCTCTTCTATTTTCTTTTTTTGAGATCGGTTTCCCTCTGAGGTCCTTTCTGCAATGTAACTTTCTTGTTATTTGTCCCTTGTGTTTCTTATTTTGGGCAACAGTTCTATCTCGTTTACAATGCCTTTTATTAAGAAGATAAGACCAACCATACTTGTTCAAGACAAAGTCCTGACTCCAGCTATGGCCATCACTATATGTTCACGTAGGGAAGAGTTTGGCTATGGCTGACTTGTATGCTTTCCCCTGAGACACTTCTTTCATCTCCAGCTCAGTGAAGCTTTCAAGCTCCATGTGGCAGATGCATTTAGAACTGACCAAAGTTGTGCACACTATTTAAAGAGAAGTGCAAATTTACATGACGGCATAGTATGTTTTCTGACATTATTTTTACTGCTGCTTTCCTAATAATTTCCCAGTTTGTTCTTTTGGCTGCTGGTGTTATTTTACATAACCTCAAGATCTTGCTCTTGAGTGATAACAGTCCAGAAACCACCACTTTATATGTGAAGCTATGCTTGGTTTTGCTGATTTTCATCACCTTTGTTAGGGGTAGATTATTTAGCTCAAGGCCAGAAGGAGGCCATGTTATGACTTCTAACAAAGTTACAAATCTTTGATTATCTCTATATTATCACAGGAGAAATATGAATAACCTCTCAATAAGCATTTTTCCATGTAAGGAAAAAATCTGCAATGAACAATTGTAATTAGATAAAATATATTTTCTAAAAATGTGCAGCATTTATTTGCTGTATAATTCTATTTGATATATAGATTTATATAGCATCTGTATACATGAGTAGAGTCTTTTTTCTGAACAGTTCAAGCTCTTTCCTGACTTCATGGGATAGTTGAACACCTATCAGTCTCTAACTTCCTCTAATGCATTGCCAAACTGTGTTACACTCCCTTTCCAGAAAATAGCTTTTTAGATTTCTTTTTGAGCTCTCTCTGTGCAAATGGAATATAAGAAATGGAGGAAAGAAGAGGGAGAGGAATGAAGTTCGTTTCATTCCAGTTAAAGTAGCTCTCTCATCCCAGCATCCTTTCCTATGCCTGCACTGGCATCTTAAATACATAAATGTCATTTTTAGGTTAAGATATTTTAAACAAGATTAGTGATTTCTGATCCTCTTTGTTTGCTTATTTGTTAATATCTAATTGTTTTATTTTTCTGTTGTGCGTCTGATCCCACAAACTTGCACAACAGAGGAAAGGCTGAACTGTAGCGCAGAAATGAGAAAGACAGATGAATGAACCAGAGATGGTTAAAAAGGTTTCCTTAAACAGTATTTATCACACAGAAACATAATGTTTCCTGTTACCTGAGAGGATTGTCACCGTTTGGCAGAGGTGTGCCAATGATGAGACGTGTTCTTCGTTTCTCTAAATGAACCGTCCTTCCGTTCCGGGAGAAAAGGGTTAAAAGCAGAGATAAGAAGAAAGAAAAAAATTGTGAGACCTCTTAAGTTTGGGAAACTAAAACAAGTTTAATAACACTAGAACAATATTATATACAGAAAAACAAGTGAGATCTTAACAAGTTTATATGGGATGGTATAGCGAGGGTTGAACACCATTAGGGAAACAGGAGTGAATGTGGAAAAAGAACCACAGGACTGAGCAGTTTCAAAATAGCAGCGGCCACGTGGTCAGCAGGTTAGCGGGAGTGGAGCAAGCCACATGTGAGCAGGAGCCACGCCGCGCCACGCCGAGCCAAGGCGAGCCGTTGAGTGGTGGGTGTTACAGAAACACAAAAACGGCGGCGCCGGCAGGGATGCAGCAGAGATGCGGTCATTCCTTGCGAGGGTCCGAGCAGGCAGGGCTGGAGCCGATAGGAAGAAAAAGCAGCGACGGAGCCGGCATGCCGAGAAAGCAAGCTATAAGCCGCAGAACAAAGCTGGTGCCAGCCCCCGCCGAGCCAAGCCGAAAATGCAAGTTCCCAGAAGTGCAAGACCTGCCAGCCTGGGTAAGCCTGCGGTGCCCGCACGGCTTTTAAAGGGATGGAGCGCCCGCCAGAGTTTTCTCAACCAATGAGATGTGTGAATGTAAGTGGGAGGAATACATCACGATTGGTCATTTTAAAACACACCATCCAACCAGGAAAACCTGGATTTTTTCTAACCCGGGACAAGAATCCACTGTACAATTGTTCCTGAATTTTGCCTCTTGACCCAAAACAAGGTTTGTATTCCCTTGTTCACCCTACAGGTATCTTACTGGAAAGTTCAGTTGTAGGTCATGCAGAGTAAACACAGAGCTATAATAAATAGTGTCGCTTTCCCAACATTGTAAAAAAACCAGGATGTGTTAGTTGCATATTTTCACAAATGTCTCAAACAGCACATTAACAGAGCAGATCAACAGTGTTTCATAGCCAGTTCCATCATACAGTTCCCACACAAGTGTAAGAGCTCTGACGAACGGTTCTATTTTAATGTGCAGTTTAGAACAAAGAATGTTTTGTCCAGATATTAAAGCTCACATTTAACTATGCTTTTCTTAAAAGTCATTTTACTGAGAAATACGCTTTGTTTGTTACCATTGTTCTCTTTTATTTGTACAATATAAAATTCTCTCTTGCACAAGGATCTTGCATGTTCCAAATTAATTTTTTTGGTTTGCTCAAACAAGTATTAGGAAATCACATAACAGGCAAAAGAGACCTGGTCACTTCCTCTGTATTCTTCTCGTTAAAAGGTTAACAAAATTGATGATCCTATAAAATTAAAATCTTGCTCATGGACCTGAATTGTAAAGTTAATAACACTTAAATGAGTTGTAGCCCTTTAGCAACTGCACAGGTTATTATACATCATTGAGAAGTATGGAATGAATATCCTGGAACCACCGATTTTAAGATAAAATCTGAAAATGTAGGAATCATTAGGTTGATAAGTTGTTAACTTTTAGATGTCACGGTGGCAACCACTCTTCCTTTCTCCTATCTTTTTGGCAACTTCTTTGTAATCTTGGTCCCTCATCATCAGCTGAAAAAGAACAATTTCACTGTGAAGTGAAGAAATCCTTCACCTATGTTAAATCACAGAATCATAGAAAGGTAAGGATTGGAAAGGAACCTCTGGAGATGATGTAGCCCAACCCTTCTGCTAGAGGAGGTCAGCTAGAGTGGATTACACAGGATTGCATCCAGGCTGGTTTTGAATCTCTCTAGAGAAGAAGACTCCACAGCCTCTCTGGGCAGCCTGCGTTAGTGCTCTGCCATCCTCATAGTGAAGAAGTTTCTCTTCATGTTTAGACGGAACTTCCAGTTTGCGCCCCTTGTCCCTTGTGCTGTCACTGGGCACCACTGAGAAGAGTCTGGCCCCATCCTCCTGACACCCACCCTTTACATATTTATAAGCATTGATAAGATCTCCAGGTTTAATATTGAATAATATTCCTCTAGCCTTCCTTAGTCTGAAATCTTTAAGACTTGCTACTGCACTGGACAAGATAAGATGTTGTTCCAACAGGATCTTGATATTTCTGTTCAGTGAATTTCCGTTCTCTGTTGCACCGCTTGCTAATTATTTTTCTTTGTTTCTGACAGCTATAAACATACAAGATCCAGGAAACAAAGAAGCTGGATTTTCCCTTGAAAAACAAGTGAGAATGAGAGATGCACCTGCACAGGATAAAATCTATCTCTTGCCTCATGGGAGAAATGATTCAAATAGCTCTGTATTGACTTCATCACTTTCTGTTGACAAGTACAATGGAACAGCTTTGACCTGTTATTTCATTACTGACTTAGTTATGTGTCATAAAACTTTGGAGCTGAATAAACTTTTACCAGAGCAGGATCATCTATGTGAGCAGAAGATGATATTCCTATCGAGTCCATCACTTGCAGTTCTTTTTCTATAATGATAAGCAGTAAAATGAGTATTAAAAAAAACCCACATGGAGTGCTCTTCAGTACAGAATGCTTCTGCAGACAGGGTTTGCAGTAGTTGATCTGGTACCATCTACACAAACAGACTGATAAAGGCTCCTGCTAGCAAACCCTGCTTTCTGCTGCTGCTGTCCCTCTTTGGCGTGCTCTGCTGCCCGTTCATCAGGGCTTCCTTCTCCAGCTTCCCCTCTCACTGCATTAGGTTGTGACCAAGAGCTTGAATCCAACCCAGTCTTATTTGGGTCACGGTTATGCCAGCAGGACATCGTTGCCTGCAGGAGTGCGACACATTCATTCACACCCTATTGCACATCCAATGGTATTTTAATAGTAAGACATGTTTGCCCCTTTGATGTTTATACCCTTCTAACGCCCTTTCTCTAAAGCTGTTTCTTGCCCCTAATAATGTTAACTCCCATTGATTTCAATCATACTAAAGACAAAATCTCATAATAGAAGTGTCTGAGGTATTTGGTGCCTTGTATATCTTCCGTGTGACTGATTCTGATGTTGTTACCTGTCTGCCTATGTGCACGCCAGCATTTTTCCATTTCTTTGTACAGTTAGTGTGCTTACTGAGAAGTCACACTGCAGGAATGTAAAGAAATTAGAACCTGTGAACTTCTGGAAGGTCAGTATCATATATGACATTAAATATGACATGAAATATTACTATGTTTTCATGCATCTTCAAACATTTACCAGATATCTTGACACCACTTTTATTTTATGGAGTAAGGAATATAAACAGATATTTTCAATGCTGATTTTAAGGAATCACAACTCACGGAGGACAACATATCTTCTTAAGCAAACAAACAAATTGAACAACCAAAACCAAAACAAAACATGTGGCAGAATCCTATAGAAAACCCTCCAAAGCAAGCCCTATTCCTTAGATATCTATGTTCATCCTGTGCTGCAGACAATCTTTCCCTAACCTGAGCAATATCGCATTGAGTAGCATTGCAAACTGACATGAGAGTACAGTGAATTTAGTTTGTTAAGCAAAAGAGGTCTTGCTAAACTTGGTAGAAAAGTCTTAGGGGTTGGTTTTTGGTGGTTTTTTTTTTCAGTTTAATTTCTTCCCTGCCTCTTGAGGCTGGGTGCTAGCTCTAGAGAAATTAATTTGTCTGTCTTTTTTTTTTTTGTTTAAGATATGAACTACAAAACTGAGGAACAAAGAGCTGGTCCTGATCAGAGCAGGCCAATGAGTTTTCAGGTTCGCATCATCAATGCAAAGGCCCACACATCAGACTCTCAGCTAAAGCAATGCAATATTTTTGTAAAATTACTAGCGGTTTTATCAAGTTACAAGTGATCTATTACTGTTAATAGAATCCAAAACCAATGGGACTCTTGTATTTTTAATTTTAAAAAACCCAAACCCCTCAACTTCCATGACTGAGTTCAGGAAGAGCAAATGAATGTAAGACATCCACACAGACAAACCCAAAGTATACTAGTCTGCTTAAAATCCTCCTCTCTTGTGAAGGACTGATACTGCAAGTTAGAAACCTGAATAACAGAGATGGACTCTGGGATCCCCAATGGAGAAGGAAGTGTTTTTACCTGCCCTTAAAACTATGAAAATATATCATTCACATTTGGACGGGCACTTACCACTTTTAAATGTCCTAATGGGGAAACATATAAAAGTGAGTCCCTCACATTTCTTTTTCTCCAAACCCTTGGATTGCATGGGTTAGCAAGTAGTGTAATAACAGAAACAGCAAGAGGAAAATAAATTTATTTCACCTTTTGCATCAGAGCCAAAGCAGAACTTCAACAATATGCCACGAGGACGAGCAGATGGCAAACCTTCCTTTAGGAAGGTGGAGTCACAAGCGCTCATGTTACCTTAGCAGTTAGCTGAGTATAAACTGCAATATAAGTGTCTCTGTGTTGGTGCATTTATACACAGGACTCCTAAGTCCATGCTGGAATCACAGGGGCTTAACGCTGGACAAAACTGATCACTAGAATTAGCTTTTTACATGTTTTTTTCCTTGACGGTTACTTTTCAAGTGTTATTCTCATGTTTTCACAGGGACTTGTGCCGCATAAACGTACATTTTTAATTGCTACCCATTACTCTGAATGCTCACACAGGTTTTAGCCCTTGGCTTTGTGAACTCCGTGTTTATTCTGAATCCAGGTCTCTTTGCACAGACCTAGAGGCTATCAGAGCCCATTTTGCAAAGAGGAAATTCGTGAGATGCTCAGGAACTCGCTAAGAGCTCTACACACCTGGTGATGGGAAGTTTTCATACCTGGGGTGACTGCAGGGGTGACAGAGGGACCTAGCGGCTCAGGAAAGTGTTTTTTGTGAGTGGTGTTAAGTGACTGTTGTACCAAAGAGTCCTGACCTCACCATCTGTCAAGACATTCGGTACTGGGGGATAGTAAGTTTAGTACATTTAGTACCTACATTATCTGTTATCGTGTATTTAAAACTGATCCTGATCTTTTACTTACTCTTTCAGTCTTGTGTTTCCTCAGTTTGTTTTCTCCGTGGGAGGTTGGGATGTTGGTAGAAAGAAATCTCATTTATTGCTCTATACAGCTTCTGGCAAATCACGGAGCACACCAGTGAAAATCCTAAACCCTAGTGAAAAAACACAGAGCTGCTTGCATCAAAAGGCACAAAAGATACACCTTTTAGTGTTACCTCTGCTCTGAAGCAGATTTCCTTTTGCTGTCTTATCAGTATCAGCTTTTTCTTTCCCTCCCCACACCCAGCAAGAGACGTTCGTTGTATGTGACCAGAGTTCAAGATCGTGTAAAAACAAAAAAAGTAATGGCATATGGGAAGTGGGGGGAACCCTTCAGCATAATTGGATAAAAATGGTTCTGTGATTCCTAAAGGGGAAGAAACACTTCAGTTGTTGCTGATTGGCACCAGGAACAAACCTTTACCCTGAAAAAAAATTGAACCCAGCTGCCTGACAGACATATTCATTTCCTTCTAAGGACAAAAAATAAATGGATTATCCAGGAGTTTCATGCTTATTAAGCAAGCAAGGCAGTTTAAAACTATACGGGTTTGCATTTCTGTTTACATATGATCAGGACATAAGGTTTATGAAACGCGTAAGAAAAGCTTTTCTATAACAAAACCATTTTTAAATTCTGCATTTTCAAAGCAGAGGCTTCTTTCTGTGCCCCCTGTTGCCAAGTCAGCTGTAAAGTAGGTATTAACAAATTGCCGGTAGGGCTATATTTTTATTGCTACATTTTTAGTGCAGCATTAAAATTTCTCTTTAGTTTTTTTGTAGCTGCGATCTACTCCCCCCCAAATAGTTTACCATCATCACGTTTACTTGTTATTAAATCTGGTATAGCTAAGACATTCAAATTCCTCTGAATTATAACCATCTTAATTTTTAAAATTTTGCAGCTTTATTATTAGGAAGATGATTAGAGTCTTACATGTGTGGATAGAAAAGAGTTTTTTCTTGAAATGAAGTCCATTAGTTAGCTATTTGCATCTTTTACTATTTTTTTCAGAGGGAAAAAAAAAAAAACCACCACAAAAAAATCCAAAAAACGTTACAAGAAACTACTCACATCAAGTAACACAGATAAGAAAAAACTGCTGTGGATGTTTCCCCTTACTGTTAGTTTGGGAACATCTGATGCTACAGAATAAGTACAAGTGCTCTTGTAAATAATCACAGAAGCTTCTTTCAGCGAGAGACAGATTCCCTACAGCTTGCTTTGTAGAGGATAGCCTACCTGCTTTGTACAAAAGAATACTGCTCTCTAGTGGAAGATGGGAAATGATTCCATGACCTCACCACTTACCTTCCTCTGCATTCTTAGCTTGTAGTTTGTAGATGAAAGTCAGCTTAACTTTTTCCTAGAGTTATGACATGTTATGATATATGGCTACAATTACTGTGAGATTATACTCTGAAGTGACTTCGCTTTTGTAATCAAGTAAAAGAAAAAAAAATTTTTTTTTCTTAAAAAAAACCTTTGTAAATTGGAACTGGTGGTTTTTACCATATTCTTTTGTTTTTTGAGAATGCTGCTGTCTGTATCAACAGCGTGGAACTAATAACTATTTAATTTATAGAGGAGCTCATAATGATTTAGCTGGCATAAAGTTAATTGGGGAGTGATTAATAGCTGCATTTATACAGCTGGAAATTTTGATGTCTTTCTCTGGAATATATAGTGCTAATAGTTTATATTCAGGATTTGCTTTCTGTTGTGGTCATTGCCTTCTTTGGAGTGGGGAAGGCTTGCTGAAGCAGGGATCGAGTTGTACAAATTGTTCAATACATTCTGTCTGCCTCAGCGGGTGGGAAACCATGAAAGGACCCACACAAAGCGTGGTGCTTTCAGTTTGCTTCCTCCAGGGCTAGTTGTAGGTCTGTCATCTGTTTGGCTAGACTTGATGGGATCAGGGCTCCTTTGGCAGCTTTAATCGCTATCACTACTCGCAGCAAGCCTGTGAGCTAGTGAATTGACGTGCTGGACGTACTTAAAATGAGCACGCAGTGCAGGACTGAAATGAACCTAGCCTGGAATGTGCTGTAAGTGTGCATTCAAAATAGGCACGCACTGCTTTGAGGTACTAAACAGTGTTAAACTAGAAGCCAGCTGTTTTCTGAAGATTTATTTTCAATATGCCCTGACGCTTAGGTATTGAAAAGTAACTTAAAACATCATTGGCAAAAAAAAAAAAAGGAAAAGATGGCTAGTCTGTGCCCAGTGTCTGCTTGTTTTGTTTCCTGGAAATGGAGGTGGTCAGCCTAGACTAATACAGGAATTTTCTAAATAATACCTCACTGAATCATCGTTATTTTTCAAATTGTGAATAGAAGCACTTAGAAAGTTCTGTAACTAAAAGTAAATCACAACAGTAATAAAAAAAAAAAAAAAACCAAACCGACAGTAAACACAAAAAAGCCTCTTGAGTGTTAGAGGCAAGGAAAGTAAGCATAGGATGGTAGAAGAGGATTGTCAGCCTCAGAGGTTTTCCTCCTTTCTTTTCTGTGCAGTATTCTCAGCATCCACATGAGGATCAAAATTTAGAAATTTCTAGATTTCTGCTTAGAATTTTGGAGGATGCTGCTGTTCACTAGTAATTATACTGAAACCAACACATCAAAAGAATAGGTCCTCCTCTGAGGAACTCAAAGCACTTGAAACTTTTGCTGGTTTATGCTATTGGCTAGGCATTGACAGTTTTGGAATATTTTCTGTAGTCATAAGTCTTCTGAATAGGGACAATTTCCACCTACGCGTTATTCAGTAATGTGGTGTATTTCACTCAGAGAAATCTACTGTGTTGCCACCACATCACAATGAATTTTTTTTCTCTTTTTTTGACAAATATAAACTGCTCTCCATCACCATGCTTTTCTGCTGCCACATCTATGCTGGAAATTCATTCCTAGACTAGAATCAGCCTTAAAAACATTGGTGATTTTATCTTCGAAAGACAGGAGGGTTTAGAACGAAAAAATTATTGTCGTCTTTTACTGGCAAGGAAATCAGGTAGAAAGAGATGAAGATGAAATGTTAAAATTATATAAGATGTATACTCCTGCTGGGAGTAGAACCTAGATCTCTTACCTCCTACTTCTGTGTATTAACCAAAGTATTATGTTTCCTTCCCTGGAGTATTTAGAGTCTTTCATTTCCACTGGTAATGGAAAGTTTTCCTGGGGGTGAGAGGAAAAACTGTGAATAGAGAGTACAAATAAAACTATCTGGAATACATGAAAACAGAAGACTAATCATCTTCAAAATCTAGTAATGTCATGTACTGAAAATAATGAGCTATGGCTAACACATAACAGTTTTAATGCATATTAAAGCCCATGCAGCTGAGTGGTCCTTGGTAGTTCTCAAAATCCTTTAGCACTTGAATTGTAGGTTGCAAAACATGAGGATCCATTCGTGTGGCATGACCACAATGGCATTCAAGTTATACCTTAAGATTTTCATTGTGCATTGTACAGAGATAACACAGAAAGAACACTGGTTTCTCCTGAACAAGCTTGGCGTACCAGGTACTACTATTGGAAATGTGGCTTCTGCTACCGTGACAGAAATTTGTTTCCTTCTGACCTGAATACAAAATATTGACATTTTCTTATTGGCTCAGTAATTATCATTAATTAATTAGGATGGATGTTCGTGAAGCACATTAAACATAGTAAGCACTATTTAAGTGCTGAGTAATATAGTTATTGATTTACAGCACCTTTTGCAAACATAAGGGCTTTCCAGAACAAGGAAAACAATAACTAGTAGTAGAGATTGTGTTTTTTTTTTAAAGTTGAGTTATAAGGGTAAATGACAAAATAACTGGAGTGAAAAAAATCTTTCAAACCAAAATTCAAAGGAAGTGAGAAAATCAGCGGTTCAGCTGTCATGTGAGAGAGTGCAATAAAATCAGAAACGTGAGAAAAACCACATTCCCTAGAAGAGCACATAGCAAAGTTGATAGACAAGTTTATACCCCAGAAATCTGAGCTTTCAAATGTCTGCAGGTAAAGAAGAGCGGACTCAAAATGGCCTTCATCTACATATTTTCTAGTCTTCTGGGTCACAAATCCTCGATATGCATATGAAAACATTCCTCTGCATATGAACATGTCCCATGTCTTAGCCCATAATTTCCATGGCAGAAGCAGTGAGTATGTGTCTCAACTGCACATACTGGGGAAAAAGACATGGAACTTGTGCTGCCAGAGACAAGAGACAGGGCTTCAGGACAGATAACGACCCTCTGAGGAAATGCAACCATTGTTAATTACTTACTTGTTACCTCTTTCACTTCTTCTTTCTGCCTTTTGTCAGCCATCCTAAAATACTGTTGTATCAACCCTAAGAATGTCACCAAACACATGGGAATTTTCCTTCTCAGAGATTTACATCCTGTAGGAACTAATTATCCATGTTTAATTGCAAAACTTTATCTGGAGATACCCATCTCGAAAACATGTCAGAACAGTAGACTTTGATCTTACATCTGTCTTCTATGACCTCTCCCTCTATTTCTTCATGATGTGTAATATCCTGTCCTTACAGACCATCTTGAGTATAAGTTTGACCTTAGGCAGTGAAATATAAAGAATGAAAAAGAAATGAGTACTACATCTTTGACTGTGTCTTTTATCTGCAATTATATCTCCAAAGATCCTCGAGTGTACTCAAGGATCTTGGTTTAAGATAAACAGGTTGGTTTGTCTGTGATGGACACATCAAACCACCACTAATGTATTCCTCCCATGTAAATCAGCACATCTCAGCGGCTGTGGAGCTTTTAGCGGGCTCGATGTTTCTTTAAGAATGGTGTGCAGACAGAAAACATGCCTTTTTTCACCTGCTGCCCAACCAGCCATGACCCCCCTTCTCTCGCTGCAGTTTGGCAACTGCCATCATACTCACCACCACCGCCACCGCTGCCCGGACTGCGGCGACTGCTGCCGCTGACATCGCTTTGCTCCACGGCCCAGCTGCTGCTTTCAGAACGAGGGCTTCTGCTGTCCCTTCACCAGCCCTGCGCCTTATATTGTGGAGATCAGAATAGAGATACGTACCCAAACTTTCGTGGGTTTTTTACTGCAGTTGCAGAAAGGATGTTACCGGCAATCCCTTGATCGTGATGGTGGGGAAAGGTAACGTCAGATAGCAAAGTTTTACACTGTTTCTAAGTGCTCTTCGTCTTTGCCCTGACTTTTTGTTGATTGTCAACTAAAAATAAAAAGCACACTCTGATTTATCTCAAAATGTCGGTTTCCATTCATGTTGCCTTACAAACACCAGTGTAACAAGGCTGGAGACAAGCTCTGGTAACATTCATAACAAAAGGACGAAATATCAGGTCTGGTAATGGTCTCTTCTGTACTGGATGACATCACATTACCCGCCTGCTGGAAAACCCTTTTCTACCACTTTTCTCAACCACAATAATCAAATTTGAATTAATACAAAAGCAAAAGGAGAAGGAAAATACTAAGCAGAAAGAGCAAAAAATAGAAGAAGGTGACAGGTTTCTTCTCCAACCGGCTGTCTTGTCTGGATCCGACCTTCAGAAAAAAGCCTGGGAAAAGTACTTAATTTTTCACTTTAGTCTTTTGTTTGAAATTCTCAATCTTACACCACTATAACTGCTGCAGTTGCAATGGTTTAAAACCAGGGTGCAAAAGCAGAAACACTCCTTTAAATTAGATTGTTAGTTGGAATGTTTGTATGAGGTTTTAGGCACGATATTTCTAAAGAAAGAAGTCAAATTTCAGACCTCAGACTGAGTAATAAGTGAAATAAAGCTCATCAAGCTTTCTGGTGAAAATGAACACCAAAAGTCCTTTTTTACCTTATTGACAAATGTTCTTCTCTTAAAAGGGTTATAAAAACTGTATAGATTGTCAGCAGTCATCTGTGGAGGCCAATACAGGTATTTCTGTAGACATGTCACATATCCACCACCACATTATTTGTTAAATTAATAGAAACCTCCTCTTTTGAAAATTTTTCTTTCTGTGACAAACATGTCTCTTCCCCTCTTGTCCCTTAAAAACAAGGTTTGCTATTCTACTATAAACTTATCGTCTAATTACAAGTTAACAAAAACATACTTTCATTTAGAAAAATTCTTCAGCTAAGCTTGATCCTGAAATATGCTTTTCTACTCCCTTTCCAGTGTCAATTCCGGATATATGTATTATTTCATTGTCAATTAAGAATTCACTTCTGCTTAATCTCTTACCAGTGTCAAACAAGGAGCATAACAGGAAAGAGGACTCATTTCACAGCGATTCTTTCTTTCTCCCCAGACCACTGCCTCTTACTGAAGTTCAGATTCAGCTCATAATTATGCCAAAAATGTGAAACCTTGATTGCAGTTGCCTAGCCCAAGTGTGTATCGAAGGAACTACTGGGAGTGAGGATTGGACCAAGCTCATGTATTTCGTTGCCAGATGTAAGAAGAGAGGAAAGGCAAATGTTGAAGAAAATAAGTAACTTCATATGGCAGAAGCTATGGAAGGTTTCAGCTTGTGTTTAGCTGATGCTACATTTCAGTGTGAGGAAAGTGGGCAAAGAAAGAGCTTATGAAGCTCTTCTAAAGCATGTAAGTTAATTCTCCCTTGCACTTGGCTCCTTATTGCTAAATTATGTCCCATCTTACAGAAAGATTCTGTGCCTCCTTGACTATGTCTTGGTTTTTCCAGCCATGTCGTCATACAACACTGTACAAGCAAGGCCACAAGTCTTCTGTGTTTCCTCAGGTCTTCCCTTCAGTGCAGACACAGGAATCTGCTAAAAATGAGTTGGCTGATATCCTGAAGTGTCTAAAGAACACTACTGTACTCAAAATTGATTGGGTCTGGCTCACAATGACCAGGGAATGCCCAGCTTTGTCTGCGTCATGGGACGAGAATATCCTAGCTGGAGTTTGGACAGCAACCTCCAGCTCTCTGAAACTAAAAAACTCTCTGAAATTAAAAAGTCTTTGGGATATATATATCTTGTATGTATCTCTGATAGCAGAGACGGGTAAAAGAGTACTTAAAGGAACATTTTTGGAAGAGCTAATAAATATATCCCAGACTCCCATGGTGCTGGGTTTCTGGCAGGGCTGTTAGTCCAACACACAAACTTGCTAGAACTACAGTTATGTCTCTGGTTAGAAGTCACTCTACTGGGATAGATGTGTGCTTCTTGCCAAACTTTGTTTAACACAAAAGGAAAGTGAGAACTGAGGGTTTGCATTTCCTTTTAAATAAGTGCAAAAAACGTCTACAAGACTGTTATTTTTAGATGTTGGGGGTTTTTTTGTTTGTTTTTTTCTTCCCGCCCCCCCCCCCCCCCCCCCATTTCTTTTTAATAGAAAAGAAGATCTTGTGTAGGCTTTTGAGACTCTGGTGATTGGAGGCTAAAGAAGTGGCAACATATGGTATACTTCAGAACATCTAGAGCAGGACAAAGCGTAGGACTCTCTAGCCTACAGTTTCTTGTCTGCAGATCACAGTAGCAGTAAGCAAGGGAGTATTGTAGGAACCGGGCACATGCAGCATGCTTCTCCTGCTTTGCTCTCCTAGCTTCTGACAACCAAGGTATAGGGACTTCCTGAGCTGGATTTGTGCTTAGACTGATCACCTAAGTGATAAGTGCTACCAGAAGAGCTTCTGAGACAGAAAACTGTGGAACTGGCTTGCAATAGCTAACAAGTACGAGAAGTGCTTTCATGCGGGTGCTGTCTTTCCCCAGCACTGGAATCTTGATGGGAATAGGTAGAAGTGCAGGAGAAAGAGTTTTGAAGTGCTGTACTGTGTTTAGGGTAAGAGGAAAATTTACATAACTGCAAGTAAAAGCTGAGCACGGAAGCTGACTTTTTTTGACTATGCTGAAAAAAAAGGAAACAAATAGAAAAGCAGTTGAAGTAAAGGTAATGTGAAAAATATTATCCCAAATACAATAAAATAACTGAGGATCTGCAGCACTTATGCAAATGTTCATAACGGTACTTGGGTGTCGTGCTATTGAGATTTTCAAGCGCTACAGTCGGTCTAGTCCTGTTAAAAATAGCTCCTGCTACACTAGTTGAAGCTTAACATTTGGAGTTAGTCTATAGGCTAAAGCACCTGTTTCTCATTAACATCTCGTTCAGCATCCTTTTTCTGACCTTCAACTAAGGGAGACACTGTCAGTCTGGCTAAGTGTTTTCCCAGATAAAACATACAGTGCATCAGGAGGAACTGAAAGTCTATAAGCTCCAAATTTCCGCCTACTGTTTGCAAATTAAATACGAATGTGAACAGCGGGAGGCTAACTTTTAAAACAGGCAAGTGTTGCCACACATTTATAGGAAGATTCCTCTTCAAATCTCTGTGTTGGCTTCACTTCACCTTCTGGATCTGATTTAAACTCCTACCTACTGATTTATGGTTGCCTTATGGCCTCTGCAGCATGGCACAGAGAGGAGACCTACAAACGCGTTTTGGAGGAGGCAGTAGAGAGAAAATGTGAAAGACTAGGATGTGTATAGTTAGAATCACTAGTCTGGTTTAAAACGACAGTTGAAAACTGTGCGGTGGCCTCTGGAAGTGACCAAGTTGGGCAAAACAGTTCCTTTTTACTTCATAACCCAAAATTTTACCAGATCAGGAGTGGCTCAGGACTTTTCCCCCCAGCCTTCCAGACTTCTGCAGATTAGCTCTCTGTGTCATATATATTTAACTACTTCTTGGTTTTCATTTTTCCCTTTACTTCCTACTCTACAGTCCTTCCTAATTCACATCCTCTTTTAACACACTGCCTATCCCATACTATCCCAGTCTTTCTTCTGTTGTCCATAAAAATCTTTATGTGTCCTACCTGAGCTAGGGCTCCGTTCTTTCAATTTTTTCTGCCAACCTTTCCCACCTTCCTTTGTTAAGTATATTTGCTGCCGTTTATCTGTAGCTTCTAAAACTTCAAGTTTATAGCAATTTTCTTAAGGTATTATTGTTCCATATTTCCAAGCAAGTCATGATCTGATCTTCACCTTTTCCTCTTTCTTCTTACTATCACACGTCTTTCCTCTGTGTGAATACAACCTCCAGGTAGCTCAAAGATCACTTCATGGTTGTTGTTGCATCCTTGTGAATGTAGCAGGGGCATTTTTCTCTAGGCATAGTTAACCCATAGTTCAGAAAGGTTATTTTTCCTGACTTTTTAATGTGAAGATGGAACTATAGTATGGAGAAAAGTTATGAAGATATGAGATCTAATCCTAATTTGAAGATGTATTTTGCTTTCAGAGTGCGGAGAGAGGCTGCTTCAGAGGCTTCTAGGAATATCTGTGGATTCCTGTCAAAAACCATGTGTTTCGCAAAAACTTCTTAAGTCCTTGATACTGTTCCTATTTCCTCTTTAAGTTTCTTGTGGTTGGTCTGCAGAGCTTACTTACAGAATCCTTTATTTGGGAAGTAACAAGTAACATCTTTTTCAACAAGGACTGGAATTTCAACACTGTACTTTTCAAATCAGCGTATCATCTCTTAGTGTCAGTTTATGGAAAATATGTATCTCATCTGCCATGACCACTACTGTTTGTTTGTTTGTTTGTTTGTTTGTTTGTTTGTTTGTTTGTTTGTTTGTTTGTTTGTTTGTTTGTTTGTTTGTTTGTTTGTTTGTTTGTTTGTTTGGATGGATGGATGGATGGATGGATGGATGGTTGGATGGATGGATGGATGGATGGATGGATGGATGGATGGATGGATGGATGGATGGATGGATGGATGGACGGACGGACAACTTATCTAATTGATGCATCCATGCCTGCTTTTTAGCAGGGATTATGTGAGTGAAGAAAAAAAAAGAAAAACAAACCTGTGTGATGTAATGCAAAAAATAATTTGTTGTCTCTATATGTACACTGACCAGACACCTAGCAGTACAGGTATTTTAATATCTGGCTACTGGGTATTGAAAAGACAAGGAGCAAGAAGCCATCATTTATAAAACATTGATTTCTCTGGGAGGTAAGTTCCTGGTAGCTGGGAAAATCTGAACCTCCCTGCACTGTCTCCTTGTTCTCACTTCAGCGGTCTCAGTCTCCAGTTGCATGAATGAAGCAGTTCAGGATCCTACACCAGGTCAGGTGGTTGAAGGTACTTAGACTGCAGTGGTATCAATTCTTAGATCTCAAGGCCTCCTTGACAATGTCAGAAGTATGGGGTAATTTTTATTAGTCAATGTGGGACTGAATGAAAGTAAGAATTCTGGTTTCTCAAGAGAGTACCTTGTACTTCAGAGGTGTATGGTTCCCTTTGTATTTCAGCAGGTTTTTCAGTTCTTTTACAGAAGGGGTTTTATCTGGATTAAAAACCTCTGGCAGCCTTCACTTACATGCTTGGATTGGCTCTTCAGCTGTATGAAATGTGATTAAAAGAGGTTCTGCTTCAAGAATGGCTCTTGAACTTGGGCCAATCCACTTCTGGAAAATCAGAGTACGAGGGATATGTGTACATGTGGGCATGTGTGTCTTTTATTCTGCTTCTTTAAGGTCTGCCTGATGTTGGAAAAAATATAACAATGACAAATACAGTAGCTAGGATTATGGAAGGAACTATCTGCTAAAGAACCATTAGCTGTAACACCCAATCTGCTTTACATTATAACTGGTGGTTAAGGAGACATTAATTTGAGGATAATTTAGATTTTGACAGGAAAAAAAATGTCGTAAGTTTATGAAACAGCATTTCTGAGGAAACCGCAGAAGAATTTGGATACAAGAATGTGGTAATCTCGCTGGTGATCTTTGAATTTTCAAACTGTACTTGGAATATTAGTATAATCATTAAACTTTCAAGTATCATGTTGTCTTGCAAGAAAGTAAAACAAATTGTTATCCCTATTCATTCTCCCCTGTACGTTGTTAAAAACTCTGACATGTTGTTATGCTTATTTTGCTGTGCTGGAAAAAATAGTATGTATGTCTCCCTACTCCTCGCTCTCATGAGTACACACAAACACACACACACACACACACATGTTGCTCATGAGTCTGGGAACCCTGTAAACCAATTTAAAAATTGTATACCCACTAATAACATGGAATCGTAGAATCATAGAACCGTCTGGTTGGAAAAGACCTTTAAGGGCTGTTTTCAAATATTTTTGGGGACTTTGTGTTAGGTATAGAATTTTAATACATGTTAGATGCTTGAACATCTTTTAAAAATACCTGGTCTTTTGTGAATGAATGTGTATGCTGTGAGTGGCACTTCAAGATTTTCAGACTTTCACAGTGTAAGTTGGCAGTGTGAGGCTGAGATAGTACCTTATGCTTTTTTATTTTCAGATATATAGCTAGTCGTTTTAGCTATGTATTTTCTGGGCTGTTTTGGAATTCACAACTTGTAAGCAGAAATACCATAGTAAGCACACAAGAGTGATATGTGGGATGGAATTGTGGAGGTTTTGCTTGGACTGTCTCCGAGGCGGGGTAGGGGTCCAAAGCTTTGGTTTTTTTGGAGGCAGAGATAAATAATTGATTGATTCAGTCTTAGTCCAGGTCAGAGCTTCTCACTTTTTACTCAATGACTACTCTTCGACACCTTTTCCTTCATCAACCAAAGTCAAATATCCACCTTTTAAATAATTATTCTGATTCGTGATCCTTTCTGCTTTCAATTCCTCTGCCTTCTGTCAATGGTAAAAAGTATGTGAGCTCCTTTGACTCCTATCAGGTAAAACTAGATTAAATAATTTAACCCTCTAATGAAGGAGGCTTGAGCTAACCTTGATCAATTTTCAAAAGCAGATTAGGGCTCACTCACAAGATATTTTCCTTTGGCAGCTACAGAAGAGTAAGTAGAACATCTTTACTGGCACAAATAGAGCTGGAAGAAGACACAGCTATGATTTTAGAAATCTGCTTGACCGTGCACCAATTACGGTCAAGAGCAGAAATCCAGTAAACTTTCAGTGACCAAGTGTGGGCCCAGCAGCTTTCTTGCATGACTCATGTAGTGCACAAATTGAAGGGAACAGTTATTCCTGTAGTGCCTCTAAGCTAAGAGCTACATATTATTAATGCATAAATACCTCTTTGAATAAACCTTGCTATAGTTCACAATGAGTAAGAGACAGATATTGGAAGTTTGTGCATGACTAACGGCACTACAATCTTGAGTGCTGGTGACTGTAGAGGTGTTTTATTAGAGTAGGTTAAAGGCCATCCATTTCGTTGGAGTCCAATAGTGGCAATCATCGGTTTTATTTGAAGTAGAAGTTGAGCCCACAGACAGTTTTTCCTCTCGCTATTTCAAAAAAAAAAAAAAAAGATGCTTCAGACAGAAAACTTTTTCTTTAGTGTTGTAAGAGAAGGATAATTAGGAGAACTTGCTAAAATATTTGTCACAAAAAACTTTTCCTGTTTAATTTTTTTGAGCTTATGTTTTCAGCACTTTCTTAAGTGTTACAGGAAAGCATTCCGTAGCCTGGCATTCCCTGGTTCTTGGTGTGTGAAATTCCTTGTAGACTTATAAAGCAAATTTTTAAGAAGCACTTGTCTTTATTAGAAAAACCATCATCAAGAGCACATAGAAAGAAGCAAAGACAGAAAGCTGAGACTATTTATGTTATCCACAGGGTGCCTCTCAGACTTATCAACATGGCCAAGCAATTTACTTCCTGGTAAATTTAAATTTACTCCACAGCAAACCTGAGCTTATTGCATATGTTACTGGAAAATAAGCACCTTCTTGAATAAAAGAATCAGAATTTCCTCCAAAGTAATACTTACGAAGTGCCAAGTAAGTACCGTTTTATAAGTGGTGAGTGGAAAGAGTAGAATCAGACCTCTCTAATTTTCTAGCTTTGCCATAAGTTCTCCTGGAGGACTTTTTGTTCAGTTGATTGTTTACTAGAATTTATTCATGTGTCATTATTACATAGTCCAGAAAGATTATAGTCCTGAAATTCAGTATTAGTACAGGCTTTTTCACAAGGAGAGTGGAGCAACCCTGGAACTGGTTACTCCACAAAGTTGTGGGTAACCAAATTTTTGGCTGGTTAACAACCGATTCCTCAGCCAATTCTGAAGCTGAGTAATCTCCTTCCTTCACTATTGTCAAAACTTAACTAAAAAAAGCTGTTGCTGATCTAATCAAATGCTGCGATAGCAGGAGGTAGCACTGGGTGATCTCTGTTCTAAGCAACATTCCTGAGACTCTGTGAAATCTCACAGTCGAAGAACACAAAGTGAGAAGTGAAGCAATTTGGAGGGGGAAACTTTGCAGGAAATTTCAAGAAAATGTTCCTTTAATCAGTTTATTTTTTGTCAAGAGGTAATGTATTGAACAAAGTAATTATACAAGTAGTCTTCAGTGGCTGGATCCTGGACAGAGGCAGGGATCTGGTCTTCTCTGTCAAATATCCTGTGAGATTAGAGGTCTTCCTTTGTCACCAGACTGTTCAGTTAACATTTCAAGAGAAGCAGGAATAGCAGCATCTGTGAGAATCTTTCTTATTTATATTTCATTTTACTTAGTTAAATTAGTTAAATTAGTTAAATTAGTTTTGGTGAGAAATGAGCTCATGATTTCCCCTAAAATTCCTTTAAATTAAAAATTAACAAGTTTTTTGGGTTCGTCCAATGTGAAACAAAAATTAGTATCAGATTTCTGAATTGCAGTAACCGAGTTCATGCCAATTAGGTAACTCACAGGTTATGCTGTCAGTTTTGTACCAACCAAACAATTCTGTACTGAAAGTCTACAGAGGTTTTAGGCCACTTTGCTGTGCTTAGATGGATGAAGGTGACTTTTAGTGCATGAAGGGCTTCAGCCTATGATTTCCAAAATTACAGTGGCAGTGACAACATAAGTTTTGGAGAGTATTAGCAACAACTAACAACTGCAATTCAGCAAAATAACTGAACTTAGACTTCTTTTTCAAGTTAGTCTTCACTGCAGGTTTAACATTAGCGAGTTAGTTCTCTCAAGTTCATCTAACTTGACAGCGACTAAAACCAAAAATATAACATTTGTGTTCAACCATGCGTCATGCTGAAAGTTCCAGGAATAATGAAAGAATCTCTGTGATTTGTTTCACAGAATGAATTGTAGGGAAACTTAATTACAAAGCCAAATAAAAATTTCTTCTGGGTACAAGGCAAAGTTGATGTGATTGTAATGAGACAACGCTAATGTGCACGTTAAGGATTTCTCTGTGTAGGCATATAGATGGATTTACTAGAAAAGCATCAACTCCAGGTATCATTGATCCATAAGACATGGTGCAATCATTTGGCCTCAGACTGGCACTGTATGTCTGCATGACACAGGTATAAAGTACGGTAGACCATTCACATTGTAGGTATATCTCTAGTTAAACTCTACTGTAAAGTCAAATGTTTAAAGGTTAAACCAAAGGACATATATACTTCATATTACACAATCATATTACACTCATTCTTGAGCAAAATAAGCAACAAGCATTTTTTTAAATTGTTATTATGCTTATCTGACATTGTAAATAACATACTTAAGTTATTAAAAGAGTATGTTAAGGGCTTCAGGAAGATAAACCCAAAATTCAAATTTTCAAGATAACTGGAAAATAAACAAAACTGTAGATCAGTGCATATAAGTAATTATATCCCATGATTGCAAAATAGTATGTCAAAAGGCAAGATTTTATGAGAAGCAAAAAATCTTCAGTCAAGGTGTGAAGCTATAACTTTCCTTTATCTCTTTTTTTTTTTTTTTTAATTAACTATTCAAAACATTGTCAATCAGAATTTTAAAGTGAAGTCAGAAGTCTCAAAATCCTGGTGTGTTTTGGGAAAGGATACAGAAATATTTCCTCTACTACAGCAGCATTTTGATGTAATATGATCTCACAGTGAAAGGACTTTTCAGTAACTTCAAGGATCAATATATAGAATTCAATAAGAAAAAGATTTATCAGGCAAATCCATAATACACCAGCACCTTTTCCTTCATTTATTAAGATGCTTTAGCTTAATTCAAATAAAAGTTCTGTGTCACAGTTAAAATTACAACTGATCCCCATGATGATGAGAGAAAACTGTATTGTACAAGTGTGTTTTTATATGGTATCTGTTCCTCTTCTTTTGCTCTGAAGTTGAGAATCATGACAAAACTTTGTAAATGTCCTGGTTCAAACTGTTTTCTATCTACAGCTTACGAGGAAAGTTATCAGTGATATTACCATCAACTCTTCAGTTTACCTTGCAGTGAATACAAGCCTCAGGAGATATGATAGTTGGATTGAAAATAGTTGTAATTTGCAGTATTTCTTACTGGAATCTACTTTTTTTCTGGTAGGAAATGTGTCCTAGGAATATGATGTTATTCTCAGTGAAGACAGTGGAATTTTTCAGTTTCAGTCTCTTATGGAAAACTGCTGTTAACAGATAATTCATTTCATTATGTTGCGTAGCAGTAGCAAAGCTTGCATCAACAAGAACATTCTGGTCTTGCTGACAGAGGATTATTGTGTCTGCCCATGAAAATATACGGGCCTCATGATATTTTAAAAAATTAAATCACCGTTCTGAAAAAGGTCAATACTTTTTATTGTAGACCTCATAGCTTTCATTATGTACCAAAACCGACCTTCAGTGCAGAAGGGACCATTTCTTTTCAAACACCTGCAGTGCACGCAAACTGAATAGGCATACAACGTGCTCCAAAGCACAAAATAAGTACTCACTTGAGCAGAATATAGTAATTTTGAGGAAGTGGTCAGCTCATTCATGTACTGGGGTAGCTCATCTTGATTTTGGATGACCTTTTAGATGAGGGATCCTAATTTTCTGTTCATTGAAAAATAAGTATTTGACATTAACATCTTTATCTCAGAGCTGACCTCTTCACATTCCAAAATTAATCCTGAAAAAACAGTTATGGCAACAAATCTTTGTGAAACTGAATGATAAAGGCTATCTGCACAGTATATAGTTCCGGTTGGAGATTATGAAGTTTTAGTTCAACAGTCTTGAATTTACCATTACTAATGAGCATCACCTGCATCCTATGTTATCTTTTGTCTTGGAGCATAACTCTCATAATTGTGAACCCCAAGATTGCTGGAGAATTCACTGGTCTTGATTATCTTTCTTTCTACTGGAAGCTGTCCTTGACAAAGTAGATTGTACACCAGCAAAACTGGTCTACCAATTAGATAAATAGATTAAATAGGTAACAGATGTCAGATAAAGTCACAGATAAATGCCAGATCAGGGAGTATTTTGATAATTTTATTTGAAGTGATACTCCAGGTGGAGGGGAATCATCAGGAATTACTTTCATCAGTCATTTCAGAGGGGAAGATGGGAAACTTATAAAAAACATGCTGCAAATCTGAGCAGTTTGCACAAAGACCACAAGAGACTTTTCATGCACTAAGCGGGAACAGGAGCAGGGGGCAGTTAGTCCTCTGCTGCCATTTTAACCCATTACACTATCGACCCATCACCTCTGCGAATAAGCTATAAAAAGAATAATTACACATAATTCACCCCTCCTGTTTTCACAAGTTTGGTCTAAAGTTTCCTTGCCCACACAAGGACTCCAAACATTCCGGGTTTCAGCCCATCTACAGGGACGCCAAATAATTGTCAGCGGTTGGCACTGAGGCAGGGCCAATCACAGGACAATTTCTCTCTCCAATCACCCCTCCACTGTTCCAGGAGAAAAGGGTCAAGGAGAGAGATAAGAGGAAAAGAAAAATTGGGCGAGGCTTCAGTTAAGTTTAGGAAACTAGAAAGGTTTTAATAGCAATAGAACAATTTTATATACAAAAACAAACATAAAAGGTATTAACAAGTATATGTAAGGATCAGGGATCTGGTGAGGGGGGGTTAAACTGCAGGCAAAGGGAACAAAAGCAATAGAGGACAAAACTATCACAGTCAGTAATGGCCAACGGCACGTGGAGCAGCTGGTCCCAGAGCCTGCTGGGCCGGGAAGCGACGGCTGGAACACGTAGCGACGGCTGAGAAAACGGTGTTGAGGAGCAGCACGGTGTCCCCCAGGGGCAAAAGCGGCAGTCCAGTGGCAGGCAGCGGCAGCACGAGGCGTCTAGCAGCGAGGGGCCGAGCAATTGCAGCGCTGATCAACAAGTTCCAGTGCGGGCAAGGAGAGGGGTGGGTAGCGGTCCCTCCTGGATGGCAGGCAGAAAAGGCGCTCCCACGGTTTATTGCTGCACCCAGCTCTTAAAAAACAACATCCTCCCACCAAAAAGTTCCACAGCCAGTGAGGTGCAGGGATGTGCAGGGGGAGGAACGCCTTAATTGGCTTGTTTCTATGTCAATCAAAACAAGCCAAACCGGTTTTATCTTAAACCAGGACAGGGTTATTGTGTATTTGAGGAGTCATGTTCTTAAAGCAGGGAAGAAGATCAGAAAGGATCAAGGAGCTCCTGAAAGCTCTCATACAAGACTGAGGAGAGCACAAACCCCGTGAGGAAACAGACAAAAGAAGTGCATTCAACTTTGTGTTTGCTTTGCTAAGATCTGCTTAGCTTTTGTACTTTCCAAAGCAAAGAACGTGGCCTGGATTCATTCTGCTTAATTAACATGCCTGAAATGGGAATCTGATCTCCTAATAATCAGCAGAGCACTGTGAAATAAATGCTAGTGTTACTATCAATAATTGAGATGTCCACTCATAATCCTCACCTTCCTAGATAAAACGTCTAGGGACAATATTTTTAGACTTTAGACACTTCAGATATGCACTTGTGTTTACATCATGAAAATCCAGTCCTCACTGTTTCAGAATTCCTGTTTATGAAGTCTGTGTGCTACATATTTATTTTGATTGCCACATGTCACTAGAGCAGCAAATGACAAGCCACCATCTCTTTGGACAGTACTTTTTGGAAAGGCTGTAAAGTGATAGGACTCGGTGTTAAGGTCTTCACCTCTGCAGGTTGTTTTTTAGGTGTAATAGCACGAGTTACCAAGAGTGATATCTTCCTTTGTCCTGGCTACATACACTACTATCACTCACTTTTCCTTTTGCAGTTTGGAAGGAAACACACTGCACTCTCTAAAAATCCCCAAATCCGCTCAGGCTGCAGATATCCTAAGAGTTGTTTTTGTTAGGGTTCTTCAGCATGAATTCACTCAATAGTGAATGCAGTATTTGGTCTTATTACTTTGGGAGTCATCTTCACGACTACAGTTCTTGAAGGGAAGGCATTTTATTCTATTGAAGGAAAGGGTTAAAATCTTGATTACAGACCTGGAAAGGAAGTTACAGAAGGCAGTACAAAACAATATCAGAAAAGTCTCCATCATTCTTAACACTGAAAAATTTTCTCAGATATTCCAGTGTAGGAGCTTCAGTGGCCTGTCAAATAGAGCAGAAAAAGCTGACTCACAATGTGCAAAAATTGTATGTAATAAGAAAATAATATAAAATTTAATTCCAGAGTTTTAATAAATACTTACTTAAAAAAAAAAAAAATACATATTTGGAAAGAAATCACTAGTTTGAGACTATCTGTGGAAAACATCTCCAAGAGATGTGACTGTGATTTGGTGGAATCAAATAACATAAAATTTCAGGATTTCTCTTTCAGGACTTTTTAAGCCCTGAATTTAAGACCCCTGAAATTCTAAAACTAGTCTTTGGCCCGCTGGCAGGTTTTCTCCAGAGTGTTTGTTCCCTATTAACCCACAAGAATACTAAGAGTTATAATAGCTTATATTCCATGACTGGAAAAGGGGGGGGGGGGGGGGGGGGGGGGGGGTGGGTGTGTGCAAAAAATCAGCTGATCTAAAACAGTTGATTCTAAAATTGGATTATTTCTCCTCATCTTCAAAGAAGAATATTTTAAAAAATGTCCAGTACCTCTGTAGAGGTACTTGAAACGTAATTGGTTTTGTTCCATATTCCTCTATAGAGTGTGTCTTTGTCAGGGATAATGACTTCTGACAGCTTTTTGATCCATAAAAGGTGTGTATCTTCTCCACAACTCCTCACTGTGTAGTACCTTTGATTGCTCTAGCTTATTTGCTTGATAATTTTGTGAGCCTTTCCAGCTTATTATACCTACAAAAAATTCTCCTTAAAAAAAAAAAATAAACCCAACATTTTCACCTGCTCATAATATACCATGTAATCGTACAATAATAACTTACTAAAACAGTTACCAGTATGAATGTGGCTCTCTAGAGTATGGCAAATTTATGCTAGGTGATGTCCCGTAGGTAAAATGAAGGCTAATTTCAAAGCATTTGTAAAACCCAGACTTTGAACAAAGAAACTTTGACAGCCAGAAACACACTAAAACTGGACCACCTGTACTACTTGAGTCATCTTCCTTTTCCTCCCAGAAATCAAAAGAAAGAGCAGCACAAAATGACAGTCAATTTCTCAGAAGGGCAAGGATATTTTTAAAAAGAGATTTCAAGTTTTTCATGGTTTCAGATTGCCAGAGTCTCTCCGAAAAGGGTACTTCATGTTCTATTTCAACACATCCATTAGAAGGAATCAGGGAGAGAGAGAGACATAATATACCACGAAAAGCGGTTTGTGTAAAATCTATTAACACAAAAAATCACTTAAATTTCATCAGAACTATTAAAGGGTCTGGATTAAATTTCATTTTGTAAGAATTTCATTATCCCAAATTATACTTTAAGGTTATTTCATTACAGGTGTACCCAAACTTGAACCTATGTATCTATAATAACCCTTCTCTTACTGAATTTAAAAAGATGTATTTAAGAAATGACAGAGCAGATGTCATCCTGATGTTTCTGATGTAGCATCTATTCTGCTGCACTGTGAGAAAGTTGTATGTATTTAAATTGCAACTATTAAACGTCTTTGCAATAGAAAGGGTCTAAAACGGCTTAGAATAATTCTGAATTATTTTTTAATAAACTATATTCCCTTCCTTATTTCATAATCTCAGTCCCATAGTTCTACAATTTCTTTTCTGTCTACATTCTTTTTATGAATATTTTCTAAGCAGAAAATAAACCTTCACCTTCTTGAGATCAAATGTCTGAGATATGTATCCCTGTTACAGTTTCTGCTTTCTAGAACATGTAGATGAGGTTATTAAGCAATACTGAGAATTTTATCAGAGTAGTAGATACAACTATTAATGAAAACTTGAAAAAACCCCCAAACAACAAACCAGGGATGTGTGTAGGTGTTGTGATGTCATTTGGAAAGATTATGCTGTAAGAAGCAGAAGTGAAAAAATAAGGATAAGGAATAAAAAGTGTTATGACATTTCTCAGCCTGTTTCATTTTCTTTAAAACAAAAAACTATGGTCCATGCGATTTTATCAGGCCATATGTCTTGAAGTTTTTAAATTCTAATCTTTCATCATTAGTTAAATTGAACATGATTTTTTTTTTCCTAGAACAGGGAGCTTCTGTTCATCACCAAGCGTCCAGTCCTCGTGTAGTATGCATATTTTCCTTATTGTTCTCATTTAACGAATAGCAATATCATTTGAAATGGAAACTTTTCCAGCTTGTGGGAGCAATAAAGCACTGGAGGGGGTGGATTAATTTTGTTACACAAAATGGCTTGTTTTACTTAAGCTGTGACACCATTCTCTATTTTTTGTCTTCTGAACCCTTACCAGTCTTCAGTGAACAGAATTCCTGCATCTATTTCTAGATGTGATCAAACCCCAGATTACTTTGTTTTGTCAGTTATGGCAGGAGTAACATAGACTAATAAGGCCAAATTATTTGCTGGCGTAAGTCTGCTAGCTTACTGGAGTTATTCCAGCAAATAGCTTGTCTCACAGTTGTTTAAAGGAAAAATAATGAGGTATTACTACTATCAAACCATTTAGCCTTGCAGCTGTAACTTAAGTAGGTATTATAATCCAGTGGATAATGTGGCATACACTATTAGACAACATCGGACTCCAGAAAAGAAAGCTAGAGCATTATTAACTAACATTATATTTTCTCCGTCTATGCCTTTTCAAGGGTTGATGTGTCTTATAAAATCCTAGCCCCTCTAGTGTGTTTTTTTAAAGGCTGGGTGATTTTTTTTTTTTTTATTAACACCTAGTGATTTCTCTTGTATGCATTAAATTATCGTTTCATTAGAACCAACACAATCTATCACTGATTAAAGCCTACAGTTGTAATTCTCACTTTGCAAGATGGGGAACGATCTTCAATCTCTGCAGTTGCAGCCACGTCTTGGCTGGTGTGCAATATTTATCTTCTTCCTGGAGAGGAAGAACGGAAAAGTTAACAATGGAGAGCACTATACAGCAATGTGCCCAATATATTACTTTTCAAGAAACCATAGAAAGCAGTCAGATCTGTAAGTAAGTTGATTCTGTTCACCAGGCTCTTGCTGTGACAGTTATTTTCACATGGAATACCTCTCAGTGCATAGTGCAGGATATCAGCTCGTCTGACCTGGAGGCATAAGACTAACAGGAGTAAAACAGCTTTAATGAATGGATTCCTGCAGCAATGGGCCTGACATCTAAGAAGAGTGAAAAAACTTGTTAGTGCTTAACGAGCTCTAAAAAGATTTTGGGGTTTTAGCTTCAGTGTTTTCTTTTTCTTTTCATTTTTTCTAAGTAGAAACGTCTTGTAGTGGCTGTCCCTCTAATGAGTATTTCTACAAAAACTGTACTTTTTCTTCTTTAAGAAAGGTGAGGCAGGGGGAAGAAGGGTAGATAGGAAACGGTGTTTTCACACGGAAACTTGTTAATTTCAAAAAGAATGTTCTAATTCTATTTTTAAAATGGTTAATTGAAGTGGAGAACTATCTACACAGTTTGGCCATCGAGGCATACCAGTAGGAACACTAAGGTTTTGGAGGATCTACTGGTAGTTGAGGGAGTATGTCTTGTGGCCAAAAGCAATGGATGTTGCACACCTGGCAAAGGGTGCTTACTTTCATCTGGAAACCAGAAAGCCTCATGCCGTGCTTAGTGAAGTCAGTGGAAATCTGCCAGCTGGCTCTAATGAGAATTGCGCTGGGTCCTCAGGCTTCAGTAAAATGACTGTAGAAGTGAAGAGAAACTATAATCAAGACAATCTTTCCAAAAGCAATTTTGAGCACTTTCCCTGCTAGAAGCATAAAAAAAACTGAGAAAGAAGAATAAAGGAAAGCATAGCTCAAACTATAAAGTAGCTCCTAGATTTTTTCTTTATTTTTCCCTTTTTTTTTTTTTTTTATTTTCCTGGAGAAAATAGTAAAAGAAAAGATGCCTAATGCACTCTATATTTTGAAATTAAGAGCTATACACATTTTCCTATTTTCCCATCAAGCTGGCAGAAGATAGGAAGACTTAGGACATGTGTTATGCTCTTGTCGAGGAAAAAATTCATTTATACAATATGGAAGGCAAATTACTGTTTGAGGTATTATTTCTAAGAAAGTAACTGGAGCAATAACTCGGAAATTTCCCATTATCCTTTTAAAGTGTTCTTGCATTCCAGTTACTAGGAAAAAGTGATCTCAGATTCCATTACTTTTTTGGTTCAGGACAGAATTGTGTTTTAACTTTCTATCTGAAAAGAAAAGAAAAGTTCAAATAAATAAGTAAAATCAAAAAAATATGAGGGTTTTAAAATTGGAAGTGCCTTCTTGAAAGTGCCTATGTCAAGGCATAAAATGTGAAAGGGCCCAATCTCATCTTCCAGCAGTAAGAAAGTGCTGCTTCACGGTGTGCAAGAAGAAAATCAGAACCTCAGATCACAAACTCATGATAATTACCTTTAAGATACATTAGAGAGACTTTTTCACAGATTTTTCAAATTTTTGCACTTAAGGGACTGTGATGGTTGTCTACTCTGTTCCTAGTTAGGTAGGTCTCGTGACTCAGTTACTCCATGTGACTTTAACCGTACTTCCATAAACACAAATAAATTTTAATTCAATTTTGGAGGGATGTCATCATGTTTGTAACCTCAGTATTTACACCAGTTGTGCTTTGAGAGAGTAATGAAAACTCATTTGTGGGACATTGCAAGATTAGCACTTTTATATCCCTTTTTGGAACACCTTGTTCTTAATCTTTCTGTAGTCACACAGAATTTGGGTATTACCTCTATGCTTGTCAACCCATTGCTTAGCACTACCTTCTGAGATAATAAGAGTAGTGCAAGTATCTAATTCCCTGTGCATACTGTCTTCTGCAACACCTTTGATAATCCAAGTCTACAATCTGATTTTGAAAGACACGCCTTTCCAGCCACCTGTTCACATAGTAAAAGCAGAGATACGTACCTTACAGTCTTACAAAAGCAATGACTTCCAGTTCAGAAAATAATAAGTGTATATTCCTGTGCTGGATTAGTGTTTGGCACGGTTTTGGTAGTGGTGGAGGAGGCTGCTGCTTCTTTTTTTGGCGGTTTTGGTAGTGGGGGTGGGGCAGCTATCATGGCCCCTATAAGGAGCTTCTCCAAACAAGCTCCCTTGGCGTGAATTTGGTCCCACCTCTGGCCAGGGCTGCGCCAATCAACGCTTCTTCAAATGAGCGTATTTAAGAGGGGAAACTGGTTTGGGAACATCTTTTGTTTTGAGACCACTCTTTTGTTTAGGAGGGGATAGAGCAGAAGGAGAAGCGACCTTGTGGTAACCAGCCATGCAGTCACTCAGGATAGTAAGGAAGAAGTTGGGAAGACACATTGGTATAGCCATTTCCCTTTGGCCCATGGTGAGGTGGCAGGCTGAAATCCTGAAGTCCTCAGGGATCATCAGCGGAGGGAAAGTTGGCCTGTGGAGAGTCATGGAGGGGCCCACAAAGGAGCAGAAATCTGTGGAGATGACCACAATGCAGCTGGTGATTGATGGTGGAAGAGGCCATGACTTTGAGGAGGATCAGCACTGGGTCATTTCAGTGCTGGCAGAACCGATACCAGTGGAAGAGCCCCATGTGGGCTGGAGAAGCTCACAGAGGACTGTGCCCTGTTGCGGGGGAAGCCACGTGACTGCAAGGTAGAACTGTGAGGAGGGTTTCCCATGAAGAAGAGCAAGAGGCAGAAACAGCAGGAAGAGAACGGAGACTGACTGCCCCCATCATATGCCCTCCTCTGCCTCAACTCCATGGGGAGGAGGCAAAGCCAGGCCTGGGAAGCAGGGAGGAGTGAGAGAAGGTGTATTTAAGGGACGGTTGTTTTCTCTTACTGTTCTACTCTGATTTCAGTTGATTTGGTTGTGGTTTAGTCCTTTAGTGTTGGTTTTGGGTTGGGTTTTGTGTTTGGGTTGGTTGGTTTGTTTGTTCGTTGTTTTTTTTCATGTGTGTGTGTGGTGTAAACGTCTCTTTCTTTTGCTTTCTTGCTGGCAACCTGAGTCCTTAGCTGCTGACACAAGCAAAGACACTCTTATTCTCGTATCTGGTTCTTTGTATCACCTTTTGTGAGTTCCTCCTGAGCCTTTAGATTTTCCTCTTTCTTAGGACACAGCTGATATTGCTTGATCATTTTATTCTGTTTGAAAAAAACTTAATGCTCTTGAGACACAAAAGCCTAACAAATGTTGGATGTTATAAACACAGACATGTCTGGAAGTACATCATTTTCCCAAAAACAGCAAAATGAACAAATTGCAACTAGCGTTCTCCAAGTTAGTTAATTACATTTTCTCTTAATTTGTCGTATCTTTAAGGTCAAAGATTTTATATTTAAGCCTTGGAGAAGCAATGTGTTTAATGCTTCTCCTAAATGAACTACTTGTCGAATTACAAATTAAATGAGATAGATACAAAAAATCCTTATTCTCACTAATACTGGGTTTTTTCTTGTTCAGGATTACAAATCTTAAAGATTTGGAGCTACAGTTGTCCAGCATGTTATGACCACACCCTTTTCAATCTGTTAGCATTCACTACTTTATTAAAAGCATTTTTCTATTTAAAAATGATTCTTGGTATCGTAAAAGGATGATGCGACATCCTCATTTATTCTGAACTTGTTCCTGCCATTGGTTTTCGTGTGCTTTGTATAGTTAGTTATCTGGCTGCTTGGGATGTCAAGATAAGTGGATAGCATCATTCCAGAGATGTGCACTCAGTTTGACATAGTAAAGGGTTGGTAACATTATACACGTAAATATTCTTAGCAAGAAGTTATTGTGCGTTTCCTTGGCATTTTAGGTAAATACACAAGGAAAAATTGCCTCTTAAGAACCTAGCTGTTTAGAGGGAGTCTTGTAACTAGCTGCTATGTCAGGAAAAAGGGAAAGAAGCGGTAATGCAGGTTGTTTGCTATATTGTTTTAAAGAGCACTCAAGCTCTACTTTATGCTCAAGTCTGTCAAAATCTGCCTTTTGATACCAATTGGCAGATCTTCAAATTGCAAAGCATATGCTCTCCCTCCTAAGTGGAATAGTATTGTGGTCTAACATCCTTTTAAGTTTGTTAATGACCAGGTTTGTAGTAAATATATACAACAATTTTTTTTATGAGATGGCTGAATATTTGAGCTTTGCTGGTAAAGCAAAGCTCCGACTCAGACTTGTTTTTAGGAGTGAGAACCATAAATGGGTACTTGTGCGTTTACAAATTCTTATAAATTTATCAAGCCTCTTGCAACATTTGGTATGCTCTAAAAGCTTTTAAGCAGCAACCTGCAAGCAAAAAACCTAATCTTTTTGAGTGAAAGTTTCTTTTCCTTATGACTCTGGGAAGAAAGACTGGAAAACTTACCAGGTACATGGCGAAGGATTAAAATTATGTTTGAAATGTGTTGAAAAATGTTCACACTAATTGTTGACTGAACAGGAGTTTTTTACTTTTTATTCTCTATGGACATGATTTGATTTGATTAAAAATTTCAAATGCATGTTGAGAAACAAAAAACCTTTTTTTTTTTTTAATTATATCCTCTTTTGACCCTTTATATTGAGAGTTCAGAATACAAATAAATGGAAACTTGGTGGAAACATATTATTCCTTAATCTCATGGTTTTCATATCATCATTTTATAGTCAGTACTCAACTTTGTGTAGTGATAAAGGGTAATATTCTTTTTAAGGAGAAAGAAAAATATAACAACCCCCCCCCCTAAACATCAAACCCCAAAACCCCCACAAAATCCCAAACACCCGAATCAAACCTACTCCCAAGCTCTAAAATGTTCCTTTAAGAGTCAACCATTTTCAATTTGGTCATTGAGATTAAATTCATCCCATTATACATCACGTTTTGGCTGAGGTAGAGCCGGTGGCAATGGTCATTGAGAACTTATGGAGAGTGGCTAGAGTTCATTAAAACGATATAAAAGGCATCCATGCTTGAAAGTGATGGGGTGAAAATGAGCCATGGAATTATAATTCTGCTCTTTATAAATGATGAGCAACTAAAAAAATCTGTTTATGATAACACTGCATTACAAGTTCATGAATAACAGTCAGCATGGGTTTGTCAAAAATAAATCATGCTGAAACAACCTGCTAGTCTTCTATGAGGCTGTAACAGGCTTTCTGAAAAGAAGGGATGCTCTGACTTCAGTGAGTATTTTGATGGTATCTACAACTTTCTAGAAGAGAAAATTGAGAAAATGAGAATTATGAGAATTCAGGAATAGGGTGACCACTGTGGAACTCTGTGAGGAGCTGCATTGGTTCTTGGTGCCATCAAAGTAAGCCTGAATCCTATGGCTTCCCAGTGGTTGTCCTACCTCCAGGCCTATCACATTTCTCTCCACCTGTCTCTCCTCTCTATACTGGAAGTATGAAAAAAACAGTCCTGCCCCACACCTTTTGATCTCAAACTCTTACCCACAGATTGAGTCTTACCCCATCTCTTTGTGACTGAAGGCATTCTCATGTCACTTATCCCTTGCCTTTCCCCCACGTTCTGAAGTGTAGGTATGTCTGAAGGCTTTGAGTACGGCTGTCTAGGTCAGGGAAACCGTCCACGTAAATCCTGAATTTTTAAAAGTGTAAATTTTTCTAACATTATTCCACCAAAAATAAAGACTATTCCTAGCCTGAATTAATTCTTTCATCCAGTTGATTGTTCTGACCCTCAGTTTTTATGGCGGTATGATGGTAGGTTTAGGCAAATAGGAAAGGGCTGGGAAGGCAGAATTTCTTGTTATCATCATCAAAAGACTTTGTGGAACTATACTGACAGGTTTTGAGAATTAGGCGGGTTAAAAGTTTAGGAAAATCAGAGAAGGGGTGGTTCATTCCATTAATAGTTATTGATTGGAGTGGTTTTGGATCTGCATTTTATTTTTAAATGTAATCAGTTTACTTTGTAAGTTTGACTCTGTGAGTGTGTAAATAGCCAAATATTTTCAGTGGCAGTACTGAACTGGAAGCGGTTTCCTCTCCTCATAAGCATTTTCAGAATCTGAAAGCTTATTCTATCTGTTAGGTCCTGATGGCAGGTAATTTCACGAAGGAAGAAGAAAAGGAAAAAAACCTGAAACAAATACAATGAATGTGGTTTGTACCAAATCAACATTATTTACCTCCCTTGTATTTCCCAAATTTTTGCAGTTCCATACACACTTGGATGTAACATACTACCGCAAATTTCCTTGGCCATCTTTTGCACGACTGTTGAGAACAAGTCCATTGATGACCCATAATCAGTGCGATTTACCACATTGCACATCAACAGAAGAACCTTCAATCAGAGAAGCGTCGTTACAAGACTGGAATTAGTGGGAAACAAATACATGCTTGTTATAGTTTCATCCACTTGTAATGGTAATTTCGTGCAACTATGTGTGATTGAGACGAAGAGTCATCCCTGAAGAAACAAGGGTTTTTTTTAAAAAAGTGTTTATAAAATTTCCCTCTTTGGTGTTATTATTGGGCACATGGTTTTCCTAGATGATAAACTGGCTGAGTTTTCTACTCTTACAAAGGAAGAATTTTATGCCGAACATCTTGCATTCCAAAATGTAGATTCAATATGCGATGTCTCACTCTTTTTCTCCTTCTCTCACTCTCCCTCATAGGCCAAAATCATGCAAAGACCCTGCCTGAGTATACAAGAAATTAATTGAAAATTGCAAGAAAATAAAGAAAATGTAATGTAAAATCCCAGATGTCCCAGTTCTACTGCCTGTGAGTAATTCCCACTTTTTCTCCAAAAAGACTTTTAAAATGCTCAGTATAATATCATCAATGGACTGTTCAATAAAAGGAGGTGTAAAGATTTATTTTTCAGGGCTAAATATGTACCTTTGAAGAACCAATGCAGGGAAAAATTGAAAAAACTATTAAGTGCTTTAGAATATACAGTCTGAAACGTTTGCCATTAAGCATATATTTAACAAGTCGTCACC